>WAAD01024644.1:287521-305738 GCA_013389945.1 Fregata magnificens
GAAGTTGCTGCTTAACGCTGTTGGCGGCTGGTGCCTGCCCTTCGAGCATCCTCTGACCACCGGCACCCCCGCAGCGCCTTGGCATCCCTGTACCCGTTTGCTGTCTCTGCATCCTAAGGGCTTGCTGCTGTTCCTGTCTTCTCCTGCTAGCGGAGAGGGATGAGGTTGGAGGCTCGAGCAGGGCGGCTTTTCGGTGGTCCCTGGCCGGCTGGGGAGGGCAAAGCTCCGCTTGCAGAGCAGGTTTTTGTTGTGCACGCGCTCGCTGCCTCCCCCTTTCCGTCTCCGTATCCCAATGACATACTGGCTCTGTTTTCATTAGTATTTATGGACTGGCTATAAGGGGACGCAGCAGATCCAGCCGGGCTGTTAATGACCCCTGCATGAAATAGCAAAGCCTACTTAGCGGTCTCGGCCGAGGGGTTTTACTGCAGCCTCTCCCGTTCTGCCTGTGCCCGTCTCCTTCCCTTAGAGAGTGACGGGAAGGGCTGCCGGCACCATTTCTCACTTAAAGAGAAAAAGGCTTGGATTTGTGCGCCTATGGGAGGTGGGGGAAGGAGAGTGTGTGCGAGTCTATGGAAAGTATAGGGGGGAGAATGCAAACCATATGTTTCTGCGAGGGTCAAGTTGCAGAGCTAAAACCAGCGGGGAAGCAAAAGAAGCCGGAGTCCCGCAGTTTGGCTGCGCTTTGCATCCCGGTAGGTGTGGGGGGGTATCCAGCATGGCCTACCGAAGGATGATTTTAAAAAATAAACCCACTCTAAAAGATGATTTGGGTCCCTGCCCAGCACTCTGCGGTGTCACTGCTGTCCCACGTATTTAGGGCTGGGGTCCGGGACTGTTTCCAAGCCCTTGGGACTCCTATAAATAAACGGCAGGGATGCTGGGAAGAAGCTTCTCCGGGTTGACCTGAGGTCATGGCATTTGCAAGTTTGATAGCAAATCAAGGGAAGAAACTTTTTGCAGGGAAGGGAGTGCCTGCAGCTCGCGGGAAGAGCAAGGTTGATGTTGTGCCGTGCACCACGGCCGTCCTCGCGTTCTCCTTCCAGTTGTGGAGAGGAGAGGCAGATGAAAAGATCCATTTTCCCTTCTCGGCGTGGAAAAAGTTATGTGCAGGCAGCCCGGAGAGTTGCATAGACTTCAGACCTAAGTGATGTGAGTTGGATTGAAGCGCTTTTAAAAAGAAATCCGAAAATAGGGGGCGCGGCGAGGTCCCACAGCAAACTTTTTTAGCTGGGAAACATCTCTTGTTTCCAAAACTAAAGGCACAGAGACAATATCTGATTCCCCGACCGGCTCTGCGGAGCTGTTTGCAACCTGTCAGCTTGGTAACCATCTGCTCGCAGCCCGCAGGGACCACGCTATATATGGGATGCGGGAGGAGAGAGGCATTGCCGTGCCCCCGCCCCGGGAGCAGCCGCAGAAGGGGCCGCGGGGCACAGCATCTCCCTGGCCCATGCACCAAGAGGAGCTCCTGTGCCTAAGACACCAAAAATCCTGATGGATTTATCTTTTGGCTCTCTGGCTTATTTGAGGGCGTTTTTTTTGTTTGCTTGTTTGGGGGAGATTTCTTTTTTTTAGCTTGGTTTCCTAAAAAAATCCCGAAATTTTTTTTTTTTTAGTCCTGCTGTTTGTGTGTCTGCAGCCCTCCCCCTCTTCGACTCAGAAGTAGACGTCTCGCAATTAAGCGCCTGCCTGATTAGGAAATTAGCACTAAAGTTTTTATCTAGGCGAGCTGGTCGGCCAGTGAGAGGGATCTATTAATATCGCAGTAAAAAAACCCCACAGCATAACACTTGCCACCTACTATTGGGGAACGCAAACGCCACGTGGGCGTATTTTGAGCAGCAGATCTATAGGAGAGCAGGTTTTGTTCTGCCACTTATGGGACTGCATAGTTTGAGCTGAGATGGGCTACCTCAAAATGCATGAAGGACTGAGAAAAATGTTAGAAGAACCTTAGGCAAGGCGAGAAGAAGTGCTGAAGGATGCCTTCAGGTCATGGCAAGAGACATTTATTGGCTGATAACCTTTAATTGTTGCAGAAGGAAATGGTCCTTCACTAATGATGGTTGAGTGGGCTGAAGGGGAAGCAGGGGGAGAGCATCCTATACCTGGGTGAGATGGGGAGGGAAGGGTGGGCTTCCCTGTAGCCTACACACGTGCTTTGGAAGAGGCTCTGCGGTGAGATTGCTAGGCGTGTTGGATGTGACAGAGGTTCTCGGGGCTTGCTCTGCCAGCGTGTGTTTAAAAAAAAAAAAAAAAAAAAAAAGGGAATTTAAAAAAGGCATCTATGTAAACTGCAGGGTCTAAAGGCTGGGGGAGTTGGGATTATCGTAGACCTGTGGGTCAAGGATATTCTGCAGCTTGGGCTTTTCACACTTCTGGGGAGCCGCCCTCTGAAAACAGAGCATCGAGGGGGAAGATGGGGGGAAAAGAGCATCTTCCTGTTGGCATGGTACCGGCTGCTTCTGCAGGTCCTGAGGATCTCCGCGGGGTTTGATCTGGCTGGCATTTGTCCCTAGATAAGTGCTGTAATAAACCTGACCCTTTGTCTGCTGGCAGGGTGGCCTCCTGGCTTGTCCGTCCCAACCGAGCCCCCCAGGAGATGCTTTAAGCCCAGAGGTGCTGAGCCTGGGGAAGGGCTGCTCCGGTGTCGGGTCATGTCACTTGGGTAGTGAAATGTGTCCTTGTCCTCTTGCAGGGTTCCCCAGGTTTTAAACCATGTTATTTGCTGAGACAGTCTCTTAATGCAGTGCAGAAGGCGGCTTGAGAAGCCATGAAGAGGTTCTCAAGAAGGTGGTGAAAATGAGAATCTGGAATTAGGAAAGCAAAAGCGTGTTTTCTTCCAGGACCAGGATGTTTATTTCAGATAAAACACAGATGCAGGGAGATGGCATCCCTTTTAATTTAAAAACAAAACAAAACAAAAACCACAAAAAAAACCCCCAAGCCCAAACCAACAAAACCAACTCTATTTTGAAGCTGCTGAGAATGTGACTGCCCCTTGTGATGTTTCACGGCTGAGATCATTTCTGGCTGAATTAATCCACCCTGGAGGTTTTAGTCTCAATCTGTCTGTATGGGTGAGCTCAGAATCTGAATTTTTACAGGGAGGGGGGGGAAAAAAAAAATCTCAATCATTCTGCACCAAAAAAAAGTAAAAGAAAACTATGAAGAAGCATCAGTGAAGAGAAGACTTTCAGGTTTTTGGGTGAATCGTGATCTGGAGCTGCTCTGCTGTAACTGTAACTTTGCACACACAGAGGAGCGAAAAGAGAAATACAGAGCGTTTGCTAGAAGAACATTAGCAAAAGCTGGGAGGAATCACTCTTCTTTTCAGAAAGAGGTATTAGGCATTATTTTTTGGAGTAATTAAATTTCATGAGTGCTTATTCAGAATAAAATTTAGTCCATTCACTGTATTACAGACTTTTGGAGAAGATGTTATGTCCGAGGCAAGCAGGCTTCTTCTGGGAGCAGCTGAGACTCAGAGCAGGCTTTGATTTCGGCAATGTATCAGTGCAATAGTATTGTTTATAAGCTGCTCTTGCCACATGAAAGCGATGTTGCATTATCCTGGTTGGTCCTAAAAGCGGCGAACCAGCCAGAAGAGGCCTGATTACAGAGCAGCAGCTCTTTCTTCCCATCACTACAAAAGAACAGACGATAGAAACCGGGATCCAGTTTTAGCTCCAGTAATGCAACGCCCTCCTTCTGGTGGTCACGTCACATGCTGCCTGAGTAATTCCCATCCTTGTTCTGCCTGGAAAACCGACCTCGGAGGGAGGGAGCAATGGCTCCGGCTGGGTGATGCCGGGATCGGGACCCCCGCTGCGAGTGCGGGCTGGTGGAGATGATGGGGTGGACCCTGGATGAGGCACGGAGCTGCAGGTTTGGGGAAAGTGGTGGCCTTCAACGTTTGTGGGGACGGCGGCGCTGTGGAGCGGGTGGGTTGTTGGTTGGGGGAGGGGGGCCATCACCCCTAGAAATGGGGAGCAGTTTGGTTGGAGCCTGGGGTTTGCTTGGAAGACTGAGCCTGAGGTGTTGGAATTGGAGCTTGCAAAAGGAGCTCTGCGGTCACTGCTCGCTCGTGCCAGAAGCTTGTCATCCATGCGTGGGGGTTACTAAGGGACGGTAAATGTGGATTTTTATTTTTTTTCCTTCAAGAAGAATAACCGACTTGACCCGTGGGTAGCTGCAGGACAAGGGGGGCAGCCGGGAGCTGCCCAGCCTCCCTTTTGGATGTGGTTTCTGCGGGTCAGGTTACCATATAGCTGCATCACGTGCTGCTCCTCACCTTTCTGAGGTGGTTTGGAAATAGGGTTTTGCTTTCAGCTTGTTTTGCGTTGCTTGCCTTCCCCAGCTTGGGGCAATCCTCATGGGATTTAACAGGTGAATGGAGAGCAGGCGATTGCGAAGGAGAAGGTGGACCCCTCCAAAGTTGCGCTGTAAACGTCATTGCACGAGGCACGGAGAAAACTCTGGCCGAGTTATTTCTTAAAGCAGCTACAAATCACAGGGATGGGATGGGAAGTCCAGCTCTTTGGGATGGGAAACCCGTGCGGAGAGAAACCCGCAGCGGAAACATCGCAGCTCTTTGTGCCCGGGACAAAGAGTTGGTTTGGAGTTACAGGGACGAAAAGGAGCGGGGCTGGGGGGGAAGGTGTTGTAAGATGGGTATTGGGATGGGGACATAGCAGCGGGAAGGAAATGGGGCTGGAACGAGCAAACACATTGCTGGGAATGATTGAGGGTGCTGGCCCGGGGGGAGAAATCTTTCATCAGCCTGATAGTGGTATGGCTGCTGATTTCCCCGCTTCTCTGCAGCTTTAAACACACAGAAGACAAACTTTCCCTGGATGTCTTGGTGGCAGGACATGGGTGCGCAGCACCAGCATCCTCCTCTTTATCCCCAGGGAGCGTGTGCCTGTCCCACAGACGAGCCCCAGACCTGCTGCCACCCCCCAGCCTTTGGCCTCTGTGGGGGTTTTTTTTAACCTTATTTTCCCCCTGCTCATTCAGTTTGCAGTTAGGAATACCTTTTATGCACTGAAGACTTATGGTTCAGCCTGAATATGTTATCAGTACGGTGTCTGATAAGTTTTCTGCCTCGAAGCCCTGGGGAAGTGCCTGTTCAGGGTCGCTGCAATAGATTTTCCTCCTCTTTCCCAGCTGCCTAAGAATAGTGTGATTTTTACTTACCCCTTAACTGAACGGAATTGCTTTCATCACCGGAAAGAAAAATGCACATCTTAGCCAGCGTTGTCCATAAAGGCTTTTGATGCCTCTCTCCGCTTTCATAAATTCATAAATGGGTGGCAGGACGTGCTGTTAGGAAGGAATAAATCTCTGATTATTCGGATGAGCTTGGACCGTATGAAGCAGGTGGCAGGGGAAGGATGAAGGGTTTTTCTCGGTGGGCTGTGGAGCTGGTGGCCTGATCTTGGATGTGGGGATTGATTGGATTGAGGGGGGTGGTGGTGGAGAGGCACGATGGCTTTATGTGGATGGTGTAAAGGGGGAGTGGTGGAGGCGCCGGGACATTGGATTTTGCAAGAGGAGAGGTGCTGATGCATCCCTTGAACAGGCTTGCGATGGGGCTCGGCACCGACCGTCCTCAGACGGCTGCGAGAGGTGAAGTGCAATGCCCAGAAGAGAAGGGTTTTTCCCCAAGCTGGCATCTTGCCGCTCCCCTTCCCACCCTGCTCCTGGGTCTTGCTGGTGGGATGTGGTTGCAGTGCTGGGATTGAGGAGAGTCTCCCCAGGACCCGCTGCATGTGGGGTGTGGGTCAGTGGGTCGTTTGCTCAGTGATAAATGAATGTCTTGACCACCCATTGGGATGTGCCTGGGTGGCTGGAGGGATTTGTGGTTTAAAATGGTGTCAAAGCGGGCATTTGGGGCAGCTTTGCCCGGGCAAAGTGAGGATGTGGTACTTCTGGAGCAAACCCTGCCCAAACCCGTGGCGCTCAAGAGCTAACACATACACGGTGGGGGATTGTGCCACCCTCCTGCCCCTACGGGGAGGGTGATACCGGGGTCCCCGTGGCACTTTGGTAGGCAGGAGGAGGTACCGCATGGCGTTGGATGCTGAGCATCCGTGGAAGCAGTCTTGTGTGCATTAAAGAGCCTGCAGCTCCCCTTTCAAGCTGTAATAGCCAGAGCTGAGAGAGTCAATCCATATCTATTTAAAGCGCTTCAATAAAAAAAGATACTAAATAAAATCACAGCGGCCCTGTACTCTCTCCCTGCTTCTGGGGATTTCTCTTCCCCCCCCATGTTTGCCTCTGGATGCATCTTAAAGCAAAGGTGGGGAAGGGATGGGGACTATCAGGAGTTTCTTAGTTTGGGTGGCCGACCTACACCCCGCAACAGCGGTCTGGAGCCTGATGCCAACTTCTGCCGCTACCCGTGCCTCTAGCAAGCAGCAGCTCTGTCTCACGGGCATCTGCAGGGTGATGGCGGCGAGGGGGCCGGCATGTGCTGAGCTCCTTTCGTCACCCCAAATGATGACAGTGGAGGAGCGGGGGGGGACACATTTTCTTACGGATGTTTTATTAAAGGCATTTTCCTTGCCTTCCCTGGCGCAGCGGAGAAGCTCCGATGGTGTGTGCGCTGGCTTTTTTCTGTGGCAGGGAGGTGACGAGTGGGAAGCTGTCCTTGCGAGCCCTCTGTAATGCCAATGGGAGGTGCAGATTGGCGCTTCCCGGAGTTGGTTTGGTGTCCCCTGCCCTTCCCAAAGACTAACCAGGGAACACTTGTTGAAGGATAAAATTAAAAAGCCCGTGGCGGTTTATTTTGAGGACAGTGGGTTTGCCTTCACATCGTGCTGGAGGGAATTGCTCTGCTACTGTCAGCAAATAAATAAAATAAGAGCTTTGTTTTAAATTAGACTTTCTTCTGGTAGCTAATTAGGTGAGCTGATACCTGCAGTTGCATTACCTAGGCACCAACTGTACCGTGCGTATTTGAGACATATGGCTGGTGTTGGCAGCTTCTAAACTTCATTAGCCCCTTATTATTATTATTTTTTTTTTTTTTAGAATATCCCTTCAATTGGATGCAAATTCCTTGGGGCTCTGATGGCATCAACAGAGTCCTTCTCGGGTGGATGCCCATGAAACCCCTGCCAGGGATGAAGCCGAGGGTTGCCGACACCAGCCGGGACTCGGCTGTCCGTGGCAGCCGCGTAGCTACGGCACCACGCGGCGAGCGCAGGTTCACCACGGGTGCCGGTGTGATGCTTTCCAGCCGCTGAGGGGAAAGGTGTGGCTTCCTAATTGCGAAAATAACTACTTGAAGCTCTTTTTGGGTGTTAGAGCATCCAGCCCTCGTACGGGGAGGGAGGCGAGGGAGCGCCGGGCTGGAGCCATGGCTCCTGTCCTGCCTGGCAGCAGGCGGGAGGAAAGCCAGCAGCTTGGCTTTTCGCCTCCTCTCCTTCTCCCCTGCTGTTATTAGGCTGCTTGAAGTTCCTGTCGGTCCTGTTGGTAATGGAGCTCAGCCCCCGGGCAGCTCTAGCGCCAGTGTCTGAGCAGAGCCCCTCACCCTCCTCGCAGGGGAGGAAGGCTCTGGGGGGCCAGTCCTCCTCTCCCTCCCACCCTAAAGGCTGCTTCTGTCTCGGAGGGTCTGCAAGCCGAGCCCTGAAGGTCCTGGGCTTTTTTTTTNTTTATGGGTGCCCTTTATGGGTGGGAGGGGAGGGAGAGCTGCCTGCAAGCCAGGGTGGGGAACCGTGGCTCTCCCAGGCTGTCACCTCATGTCCCCCAGGCCCATGCCCTGGGCTTTTCCCAGCGGGATCAGCCCGGCCCTGGCTCCTTGCTCGGCTTTTTTTGGAGCCGGCCTACCCAGGACTTGACTTTATGGAGAAATTAAGCAGAGCAATTATCCCCGGGATAATTACACGGCCCTCGTGCATGGCGGTGGGTTGCTTCCGACCCTCCCGGCTACCCCGGGAGCGAGTGTTGGCGGCTCCGCTGGAAACGTGGCTCCGTGCAAGAAGACCAAGCCACGGTCACCTACCCCGCTGGGGTCCCTGCCTCCCTCCCCTTGCCCGCCTCCGCTCATGGTGTGCGGGGGGCATGGCGAGGGGGATTTCTTCCTTCCCACCACCACCCTTCCCTCTCCTGGAGCTGTTGCAGGGGCTGCCCCCATCCCACATTCCTCTTCGGGAGGAGATAAGGATCCTGTCTGGCGCCGGGGTTTCAAATGTGCTCCCTGATTATCAGCAGGCGCCGGGGCAGAGCCCCAGGCAGCAGATAAAGAGGAAAGGGGAGCAGAGGAGAGGGGGCTGCTGCCAGCCCTGCCCCGCTGCTCCCTCTGCTCCACACCCCGCAGCCCCCCGGACATCGCTTAACACCACCGCTGCGCTTAGGAAACTGTTAACCCTGCTTGAAAGGGTATTTTTTTTTTTAAATCTTTTTTTTTTTTTTGCATGCTCCTGTAGCCTGGTGGCTGCCAGAGAGGAGTTGCAGACAGGGCTTGTGTGGCGATGGAGGGGGAGAAGGGAGAACGTGGCCTGAGCTGAGCAGCTTGGTTCGTTGCTCCCTGTCTTTGCTCGGCAACAAATTGCCTTCCAGGACAGCGCTTTGCCTGCTGCCGCGGCCGCGTGAGGTTTCGGCACAAGGATGCCGCCGCCAAGCGCGCAACGGTGCTCTCCTCCCCTGGAAGGGGGGACGTGCACGTCCAACATCACGTGCGGTGGTGCGGCAAGCACCGGGTTGCATGGGACGTTGCCACGTTGCACGCTTCCCCCGTCAGCCCCTTGCGTTGCGCGTCTCGGCCTCGCGCGTCCCCCCGCCAACTCCTCAAGCTGGGCTTGGCCAAGGTGCCCTCAGAGTTTTATGAGCTATAGGGCAGGGTCTTTATCAGTCGGGTGAGTCCGCAACCGGACAAAAGCTCTTATCGTGCTTGTGTCCCAGCTGTGGCATCTCTGTATGCAATTAAACCCCACGTGTCTCCTCTCTGCCAAGGAATCTGGAGGCAAAGGAAGAGGCTTATCTTCCTGCTGGTGGCTGGAGTGCTCTTGCAGCCCAAAGGCATTTCTCTGCTGCGCTAATGCTGAGGTCTGGGGAAAAAAAAAAAAAAACCAGGGAGTTTTGCCCTCTCTTTTCACTCTCAAGCTTATAAATAACAGTGCAGCATCCCAGGGAGGGATGGTGGATTTTGGCTTTTCCCCCCCCCCCCTTAACTTTTTTTCTTTCTCCAAGTGCAACTCTGGGCTGATATCCCAGGAATGTGATCTCTCACACTCATAAAGCCCAGCTTCTGGCCTCCTCCTTTCTCCTCCTTCCTTCCTTCCTTCCCAGGCATTAAAGAGCCAGGCCTTGGAGATGAACTGGTGGGATCTCGCATCCACTGGGATGCTTCACAACATACGGGGCCTCTGGTTTCCGGTGTGATCTCTCCGAAGCTTCCTGCATTAATATTTGATGCTCTTCCTTGGGGTGACCATTAAAATGAAATGACCACCACCACAAAAAAAGGTGCTTTTTGTTTTTTAGTGGGGAGAGAGAAGGAAGGAGGGGGCAAAAGCTGAAATGCAATCGTTTTTTATGGCTTCTTGGAACAGCTTGGATGTGGGTTGGACGGCAGTGGGTCAGGAGCAGAAGGAGCAGATAGCCCCATGAGTGTCTGCCTACTTGCATCTTTCCCTTTCAGGTCGTAAATATAAAACCACTACTTGAAAAACAAAAAGCTCGTTAAGCTGTCAGCGGGCTCCCTCTTGGAAGGTCGTAAATGTGTCTCTTAGCAGCGGCTTTCGTTCCTGTCTCAGCTGGGGCGTAGGCACCGGGTCCTCCGTGGGACTGGAGGGTGGTCACTGCCCATAGGGGTACCAGGAGCTGGTGGGGGGATCCTGACCCCACTAACGAGGGGAGTAACATCCCACCACCACAAATTTGAGTCTCCTCATCCATTCTTGACCTGTGCCTCGGTCTTCCACGTGGACCTTGGGGTATCACCTCTAGGTACGATGGTGCTCCAGTGGAGCTGAAGTGAAGCACAAACTCTGCACAGGTTCTGTCTGCTGGTGTGTTGGTGCAGGATCAGGGTCATCTCTATCGGACAGGGCCTGGAGGAGCGTTGGCTTCTCTTATAAAGCCTCTGGTAGGGTGATAAAAAAATATTAAACTTGAAATTAGACTAACTCTTCTGGTAATGTTGAGCTAGGGCCTTGGAAGTAGGGTGATGGGGAGAGGACGATGGACCATCGCGGCCAAGCGCTTTCCGAGCACGGTTGGGTTTATGGTCGTGTTGGTGATGATGAGCGGTGGCCCTTGTTGACCGTCCTGTGGTGTGGGCAGGTGCCACAGGCAAGGGCAGAGCCTCCTGCCTCTGCACCACCTCATTGATTTTTATTGCAAACAGCTCGGCTCAGCTCCTTGCAACTTGCTGAGGCAGGTGTTAGAGATGATTCAAATAAACAGCGCAGCAAGTGGCAGAGAGGAGGAGGAGGAGGAGGTGGTGGTGGTGGTGGTGGTGGTGGTGGTAAAGAGCGTCCTGTTGCCATCTCCTGGGAGGTGGTCTGCAAAGGAGCAGCCAGGAGGGTTGGTTGGTCTTGTGGCTGGTGGTTGACCTAAACACAGGTTGTTTTGGGATGTCTGTTGTGCTGGTGGGGTTTTTCTGCTGTCTCTGACTGCATTCCAACTAGACAAAACAACCTTGGAGGTGCTTCCTGTGCCCTGGTGAAGAGGTTGGATGTGGGGATGGAGAGGGAGGAGAGCTGAAGCAGGCACCGTTGTGACCCACGAGCATCACGCAGTTACCAGTGGGTGCAGAAGCAATCCATCCTGCTGTGGAAAGGATATCAATGTTTTACGGCCTATTTTCCTTCCGGAGAGATGCATTCCACGCTGAGAATAAGGACGCCCATCCCTGTGATCTGTTTGTCGTTTAGGGCCCCGATATTTTTCTCTTGGTTACACCATGTGCTGAAAATGGAACCACTCTCACATTAACATCTAATTAGCAGCAGCTAAAAAAATGTGCCTGAAACAGGAGGAGAAAGAAAAGGGCGAGAAGTTAAAGATGCAAAAGACCTGTTAGATCATCTGGCCCTTCCTTCGGGATTGTTTCGGTGGTGTTTTGTCCAGTCTTGCTCAAAAGTCTCCAGGGCCATTACTGCTTCCCTCGGAGGGCATTTCATTGTGTATTGAGAGAAACCTTTATAATTGTAAAAGCTTTATACAATTGAGGTAAAAGAAACAGATTGAGTCATTGTATTGTTCTTTGTAATCAGCTTTGCTTTTCATTAATTTCCTCCCCAAAGCCTTATTTAGGCTGGGAATTTTAAGAAAAAGCAGGGAAATGGCACGTGCGAGGGATGGTGGGAACGGGCTGCCCGGCTCCAGTGGGTTCCTGTGCTTGCTCCTCCTCGCCCCGATGGCCTGGATGTGTTCAGACATCTTCAGGAGCCGCTCTGCCTGCTCGGTGAGCCAAGTTTAGCTGCGGTGTTGCACACCGGGGACTGGTTCAGTGCTCTCACTGCCTCTTGCAGCGGGGTCCAACTCATCTGGGCAGCTGCTTGCTGCTGTAGCCTTTTAATTTAGCTATTTTTAAAGATGACAAGTAATAGCACCAAAAAAAAAAGGCTATAGGTGGGCATCAGCTGGTGCAAAGATGACTGAAAATAAAGGACCAAAATAGGACCAGGCTTTTGTAGCACCCTTGCTGCTGCAGTGGTTTGGGGTGCCTGGTGCTTGGGAGTTGGGCATGCAGGGCATGCAGTGACGTGGGGCTGGGCACGCAGCATCCTACGTCTCTGTCCCTGACACGTCGGATGCTTTTTGCTGGCGGCGTGTTCTGGATGAAGCTTCTTTAACTAGGTCTCTATATCCTCCGATGTCCCAGTGGTTTTGCTTTAACTTTGCCAGCCGCCTGGATAATTTTTTCCTTTAAAGTGCCTTGGTTTTTTCCCTTCCCAAACCACTGTCCTTCCTCCTCTGATACTTTTTTTTTCCTTTCCTCCTGCCTGTTTTTACTCTGACATCCCCATTCTCATCCCTCATGTCTCCCTTTCACTCCCCAAGTCCCCTGCATCTTCTCTTGGCTCTCCAAGGGGAGGTGCTCCAAATTCAGGCAGGCTGCCAGCATGGGTGCAAGACAGCCCCAAAAAAAAAAGGTCCTTGTCCATCCTGCTCTTGTGGGACGCCTGAGCCACGAACACTATCGCCGTCCATCCTCACCGGTCCTGCATGCCGCTGCCCACGCGTACACGGTGAGAAATGAGCGGCGGGCGCCAGATGCCGTGCAGCCGGCCACAATGCTGCCGCTTCCTCGCCGGCACGGTCCAGCGCCGGACTGACCAGCTTTAATCCTCCCTGCCGGAAAACGCGAGATGCTAATCCTGGGCTCTACCAGAGCAAGTGGAAAGTACGTCTCTGCCTGTGTAGGAAATGGAGAGATGATGTTTTGGGGGCAACTGGGATTTGCTTTGGCTTTTATCTGGTGAGCTGGGGGGATCCCATCCCGTGCAAGGAGCGGCTGGCTTGCTCTGAGGAGCCGAGTGAAGCTGGTTCGCCAGAAGTTTGGTGCTTTTCCCCATGCCCCGACGCAGCCGGTGTAACAGCAGAGGCAGCAGCGGAGTTGCTCTGTGCGTTTGAGTGTGGTTGTTGCATTTCCCAGCTGCAAATGCAGCTGGGGGTGCACGGAGAACACAGAAGTGACTCCTGCTGTGATCCAGACCAGTCCTGAGCATCGCTGCTCTTTCGTTGCAACTCCCCCCTGCTATCTAATAGGTCTGTGGGGTTGCTTGCATTCCCGTGCCCCCCTCTTTTCTCGCCCCCGGAGTACCCTGTCTGCTGTGGGTGGGTGGAGAGGGAAGACGTGGGATGGCAGCTTGGGCTGGTGGCCATGGGGGAATTCCCCTGTGCGGAGGGCCTCGGCTGCGAGCCTGCTGAGCCGGCTTTGCTCCCGCACAGCCAGGCTGGAGCCGGCCCAAGAGTCAGGCCCTGCAACCTCCCCAGGCTTCCTGGGTCTGTGCATGGGGTAGCGTGCCGGGCGGCATCTTCTGCAGGCTTTTTGGAGGAGTGAGAGCAGGAGATGAGAAACTGAAAGAAGAAAATACCTCCAACCCCTGCATCTGCTGGGCAGGACCACCTCTCTCCTCCGGAGGCGGATGTGGGGCATCTCTCGGGGCTGGGAAAGTGTGCCCTGGTGCCAGCCGACCAGACTGCCTCCGTCCTGTACTGCTCAGAGCCCGGTACCATGGTGTCTTGCGATGCTCGGGGCATCCTTGAGCGCTCAGAGCCATGCTCAGGGCCGCCCTGCGATGCTCAGGGCTGTGCACTGGGGCATCCTGCAGTGGTCAGGGTGTCCTGCAATGCTCGAAGTCCTGCACAGCGATGTCCTGCTCAGTGGTGACATGCCCCTGGGGCTTTCCTCCCTCTGGCAGAGGGGCTGCCCATGCATGCCGTTGCAATGGGCTGAGATGTCCGTGCATTGCTGGGCACCCGTGTGGGAATAGCAGAAGGGTTTACCCGTTTCACCCGGCACAGAGAGAGACGGGAAGGTCAGGAATTGCGTCGCTCAGCAAATGAGATGAGCTGAGTGATGGGCACAGCTTTCCCCAAGGAGTGCCCTTTTGGGGCAGGGGGAGGAGGCTTTGGGTATCCTTGCTGATTTGGAACCGCGGGAGCAGGTACCTGGAGCTGTGCCGGGGGCTTGGCTTGCAGGATGGCCGGGGCCAGATGTTTCCCAGATGTTACTCACTTCCTGTCTGGCTCCTCCGCGTTTAGCTTTTTATGTACTTGTTTGTTTTGGACTACAAACAAAATAAAAAGGGTTTTTATAACCCCGTTCCCATGAGGCTGCGAGTTCAGGATGTAATCTGCAGTCTATTCACTATTGTCTCGATCCCTCTCCCTGCCCTCGGTGTCGTCCCCGGGCACGCACAAACTCACACGCTGCTTTTGTTAAAATAGTTTTTTTTTTTTTTCCCACATGACGTCTTTTCTCAACGGGCCACCGAGCATTTTTCCTTATGACCTCCTCCAGCGCTCAAGGGAGCAGTGGGAATATCCCTGGCCAGTTTGGGATGGAGGCAGGAGGAGGAAACACCATGCTTTTCGGTCCTGACCTGCTCCTTGCCGTGGGCTGTACTGTTAGGAGGGTTCTCCTGTAAGTCTGAGGATGGGGAACTCATTGCACTGATTGGATCCAGCGTGTACCGATGGATTGGTCTTGTGCCAGCACTTTGCCTTGCTGAGGGTCTGTGGAGAGGGGTGAGGGGGATGCGGAGGGAGCGAAGTAGCCATGTAGACCACTTTTAAAAGAAAAAAAGATTAAAACGCTTGGATTAAAGGTGTTTGTACTTGATCAGGTGAATGCAGGAGTTAAAAAAGAAAAAAAAAATCAAAAAGGGGTCAGGAATGGTATTGTATAAGGGAATGCTGTTGGCTTAAGGGTAGAGAGGAGGAAAAAAAAACTTATCTAAAAGTATTGTATGTTCTGGCATGTCAGGAAGTCCTGGCAATCGCCGTAACCAAGAGCTGTTACAAATGCAACCATGGAGTTTTCCTCTCCTGGAAAGGACCCGGAGCAGAACCGGTCCTGCTGCTCGGCGGGCTCGTTCAGCGGATGCTCCCCTGCCCGTCCCCCTGGGTCTCGGGGTATCCGCTGTAATACCCGTTGGGCTCAAACGCGCGGGGAAACAAAATGAAGCTGGCAGCGTCCCTGTAAAATGCATGTGTTTGGCTCTTTCTGGTCTCCTCTCACTTCATTTTTATATATATATATATTTTATTTTTTTTTTTCCTGCCCGTTGGGGTTAAGGCCCCTTTTCCTCTTTTCTTTCTCCTTCTCTCTTAATTGCCTGTTAAATAATTTAAACATTTAGGACTAAAGGGCTTCAATTATCCATTAATTTACATTAGTAATTTATATATCAGGCTGAATGGACACACTGTTAGTGTAATGGGTCCCCGTGGACAGACAGAAGCCGTGCAGCAGTGCATTTTCCTGGAAGCACAGCCGTTTCTTTACACCTCCCAGCCTTTATTTCAAGCGCGCGGGAGGGAGCCCGCTGCCTGCACGCGCACGGGGCCAGGCTGCTGCGGAGCCCTGCGTGCTTCCGCACGCTTGCAGGTGGCAAATGCAACCCTATTTCCTTGGGAGAGGGTCGCTTGGGTTTTGATGCAGCATTTTGTGCTTGCGAGAGCCCGGCGCTGCCTGATGCAATTCCTGCACGATATGGAACACACCTAAATATCCCCCTCTGACCTCAGCTGCAAGCAACGCTGTCCTTGGCAGGTTTTAGCTTATACTTAGCGCTAGATTTGAGACTAAACCCTGGCTTTAAATTCAACCAGAAGAGCTGTATCCCTGCGTGGGTCTGCATTTTATGATTGCTGCTTACTGGCATTGAGGCGTCCTGGTTTGGGGCTCCTGTAGGAACCGAGTGGCTGAACCGGAGGAGCTCAGTGTGCTTCCAGGAAAACTCGTCTATCTAGGAGCGGGGACAGACCTGTGGGAAAGTGCTTGGAGGATCCTCAACCCCCTCTGCCACCTCCTTGGCGAGCGTGGGCGTTGCAAACCCCAGCTTAAGCCTCACCTATAGACGAGCCGCCTGGTTGAACACGTCGCGTGGTGGTGGGCACGTCCCTTAGTGAGGACGGGGTTAATTTGAGAGGTGCAGCGCCAGGGTGGCGGGGGCTTTCTGAGGCTAAGCGCCTTGGCCGCAGGCTAAAGTCGGCGGTGGGTGCCGCTGGGATGCCGGGAAGCAGATCCAGGCTGGTGGGTGGCTGGCGCTTAGCCTCAAAGGCTGGTGTCCCCTGGGCGGTGACAGCTGGCTCTTCCCTCCTGTCACCCTGCCCCAGGACAGGGCAATACCTATTTTCTGCTTTCAGAAATACCATTTTGGGGGGGTCTGGGGGGCTTTCGGGTGCTTGTACACAGTTGGTTTGAACCCAGCCCGGTCACCACCAGCCCTGGGTTTGCTGGCAGCCGCGGTGGCTGACTCACGGTGCCGTGGCATTGCTGGCAGCTTGCAGGCAGCTAGTCCAGCCAGGGCAGGGGCAGCCAGGTATCACCAGGACCCATCCTTGCTGCTGTGCGGGCGTTGGGCAGCGTCTAGACTCCCCGCTCCAGGGCAGTTTACTGATTGGGCTCTAGGGAAGAGCAAATTGGAGCCAAGCTCCATGGCTGCCGCACGCCGGGGATGCGGGAGCGTGCCCCGCTCAGGGGGAGGCTGGCCCGTGGCCCTGGGTGCAGGGCTCTGCACCAGCCCTGCCTGCCCTCCCGGAGCAGAGGTCAATTAGCACAAATCACTTATGGAAATGCAGCCGCTGGGGGATAGAGAGGAGAAGAGGCCGAGGCTGGGGGGCACGGTGCTTTTTTTTTCCTTCCTTTTTCTGTGTGTCGCGTGCTTGGCGCTCAGTGTGCGTGATCCTTTGCCCCCGCTCCCTTGAGACCTTTCTGGATCACCTCTGGTCCCTCTCTCCTGCTGCACGTCCCTTGGAGGTGCCTCCGAGCCCTGCGAGAGATGTTTCACTGCTAGCCTGGCTAAGGCTATGCCTTGCGTGTCCTGCATCCACCCTAGCTGTGCTCCAACGTTGAGGTTGGAGATGCTCAGCACGTTTGTCACCGTAAAGTCTCTGGATTCAGCGTCCCAAACTTCATTTAACTTGGTAGCGTTGCACCTTGCTAGCAAGCATCCTAATTTTTTTTAGGGCAATTTGTATCGATACCTTGGGGTCCTGTAGCACCAAGATGAGAAGGGGAAGGCGTGGGAGGGAGCGGGACTAGCGTGTTGGTGTATCGCTACGTGTAGGTCCGTACAGGTCGCAGCATCAGTGGCGATGCTGCCACGTGGGGTGGCACGGACCCCCAAAGCCAGGGCATTTCCAGCCCTGGCACCTCGGGTGCCGAGTGGTACCCGCGCTGAGAAGGGGAGGATGCTCGTGGGGAGGCTGGCCCACCTGGGAGTCGGGGTTTAGTCCGTGGGGCAGAGCGGGAGCGCGTGTGCCGCAGGACAAAGGGAGGAAAGAGAAGCTCAGCGCTGCGGGAACACGGGCTGCGTCCAGAGAAGAAAAGGTGGAAATTCCCAGTGGTGAGACAGGAAGAAACTGGCTGTGGCAGCTCGGGGTCCCATGGTGTTTAAATGCCAGGGAACGCGGGAGGGGAGGAGGGTGCCAAACAATGTTAGGAAGCTCCCGAAGGCTTCCCACCTTGCCGTCAATGGGAATGGGGGCGGGAGGGAAAAGGCTTCGTTTTTTTGTAGAGGTTTCCTTCCGCTGGAGCATGGGGTGTTTCTCGCCCCGGTGCGGGCAGGGAGGCGGCAATGCCAGGCAAAGGCAGGCACCGAAAATAGGCACCCACCAGAA
Source organism: Fregata magnificens (assembly GCA_013389945.1). Taxonomy (NCBI): domain Eukaryota; kingdom Metazoa; phylum Chordata; class Aves; order Suliformes; family Fregatidae; genus Fregata; species Fregata magnificens. The sequence goes on from WAAD01024644.1 coordinate 304,835, forward strand.
CACCCCCCCACCCCCACACACCCCGCCTCAAAACCCTCCCAGCTTTAATCAAATCTCAGTTTTTTGCAGGTGTGAAGTGCTAGGAGCCCAGCCAGCTTTGGGGTTTAGAGGGGAAGGAATAAAACTAATCAAGGTAATTGCTAAAATCCTTTTGCAACTGGCTGGAGACCTCTCTCCGTGCTGCGATGGGAAAGCCAAGCCCTGGTCTCGGGTACCTGCTCTTGGCTGCAGGAATTAAAGTGTAACGGAGGCAAGGGGATGGGGAAGCCTTGTCCTCCTCTAAGCTAGTCTCACTGATCATTTGGGTTTTTTATTCTTTAATAGGGATATGCTGAAAGGGGAGGGAGAGAAAAGTCTTAATATTCGATACTCAACATCGGAAGGGCTGATTTTTTTTTTCTTAAATCTTTTTCGATCCCTGTTCTCCCTCTCCCCCTTTTTTTTTTCCTTCTGTTTGTCCCTTACTGTCGCAGTAAAATGAGAAGGGAAGAAAAGGGCAGAGAAAGGACAATGAAAAGCAAAATATTTCCAGCCTCCATTTGTGGTGGTTGTTTTTTGTGGGGTTTTTTTTTTCGATCGTAGCAACAAATCTGAAAGATTAAGGGCAACTTTAAAGACCTTAATCAGCTGCTCTTGTGGTGTTCCTCCCCCAGTTGAATTAATGGGGAATTTGGGGCATCGAACGGACCTTTTCTTTTGTTGTGTGTTTTTTTTACGATTAAAAAAATAATGCACTGATTAAAATGATTTAAAAACAGTTCAGCGTTGCACCAAGCACCTTCGTCTATTGAATTTGAATGCCCCGTGGGATGGGAGATAAACCCAGCCGGTGGGTCTGGCGGTGGGAGCCCCAGCATGGGGAGCGGGTGCTGTGGGTACCGGGGAGCGGGCGATGCTCCCAGCC
>WAAD01024644.1:308539-331148 GCA_013389945.1 Fregata magnificens
GGGGGCAGAGAGAAAGACCCTATAAATGCATGACCCCGAGGTAGAGCAAGACCTTCTGCGGACCCCAGCACGCTGCTGGTAGCGTGGGTTGAACACGGCAACATGTTGAGCGCTGTGTTTTTGTGGTCCAGCCTTTGCTGAGTTACTATCCTGTGTGCTTGGGGGAGGTGTCAGATGCCACGGGGATGGGCACCCCACGAGCACGTCAATGGCTGGACATTCCCCATGGCTTTTTGACCTCGAAACCCAACCTTGCTCCAGGCTGGAGATGAGATGCTGGATACTGGTGTTTCTCCTTTCCCTGCCCTCCCCAGCTACCCCGTGCTCAGTTTTTGGCCCCCTGAGGCTGGGTCTGTTGGCAGCTCGGGTCCGTTTCATCCTGTCCTCTTGGTCCTCCTGCGGAGGGAGACGTTAACGAGCGCTGTGCTGAGTTAATGAGGCCGGGGGGTTACATCAGCAAGCTGCAAGCAAGGACTCAGGGGTGACGGCAGCCCTCGGGACGGCGATGCTGAGGGCTCGTTACATCCCCTGCATCTCGTTTTCATCAGCGCTTCCCAGCTCGTGTCTCAACCTGCTTTAAACAAATCGGAGGGTTTCGAAGGCGTGAAATTTTGGGGGCTCTGTGCAAGGAGGCAGCAGGGAGAGAGCTGGGAAGGAAGCTTCGCTCAGTGCAAGTGGCTTCAAATCTTCCAAACCCATCGTCAGCGACACCCTTTATTTCGGAGCATCAGATGCATCCCCAGAGACGGGGTTTTGGGCCGTGGCTTTGCACGGTGCTGCTCTGCCTCATGGAGGCTTTGCCTTTGAAGATGCCGTGAGCCGCTGGCACCTCCTTGGAGATGGGGCTTCGTGTTGGGAGACCGCACCGGTGTGCGGGAGGCTGAATTTGTGCGATGGGGAGCACAGCAGGGAGGAGAAAGGGATGCTCGGGGAAAGAGGATGATGCTTTGGGGGGAGAGGATGCTCAGGGTGCTTTAAGGAGGAAAAGCTCAGCTGTGTTTTACTGCTGGACCCGAAATTATCCCAGGAGTGCACTCTGTGATGGGATGCCCTCGGGAACAGGGCAGCCCCGGACCGGTGATGCTGGCTCCCCCTGAGCTCTGGGATGAACTGCAATGTGGTGGGATGAGGACTGCATTCCATGTGATGACCCTCTCTCGGGTGGGGATGCCTCCGGGGCTCGCAGCAGGGATGTCCTCGGTCCGGCGGGCATCCTTGCGCGGGAGTGAGCCATGCCGTGGCTCTGGCACTACAATTTGCTGGAGCTTAAATGGCAACGGCACTAATCCCTAAATGAGTCTGTTCGTACATTTCCCGTGGAGGCGATAGGAGGGGATTTGGGGTGGGGAGAGAGCCCCGCTCCAGCCTTTCAGACGCCTCCTTCACCCCAGCCGGTGGCTGGAGCATCCCTGCCAGCTCGCCCGCCGGAGCCATCCCCCTCCCCGCCGGGGGGTCAGGGAGGCAGGCGGCTCTCCTCCTCCGGTGCTGGAGATAAGCTGTCATATTTTTTTTCATTTCTACAGAAGGATTTCTGCCCACCCAGCAGGCGGGAATGGGTTTAACCGTTGCCTCTCAGGCCTTTGCAGAAAATAACGCTCGCCCTGAGACAGGCGTGCATGGGGGGAGATGGAGGCAGAAGGGGTTAAGCGCCCACCACCACTGAGATTTAGCCGGAGAAACCCAGCCGGAGAAACCCAGGCATCCCGGCTTAATCCTTACATCGCATTCCTGCCCGGTGCGGCAGGGAGGGATGCGTGTCCGTGGGTGATGGGCACTGGGCTTCACTGCCACTAATGCTCCTGTAATCTTCCAAATATTTGGAGGGATAACAATTGCAGGAGAGAGGATTTTAACGCTTTCCTGCAGAGGTTTGCTCGGCCATTGCTGCAAGGGGAATTGCTTTCCAGGCTCGTCATCCCTTGTGCTGTGTGTTTGGGGTGATGGAGGCGGGGGGGTTAATGCTGGACCCCGGCTCTGGTGCTGCCCCCCGTGCAGGCTGGTGGCGGTTGGTTGGTTGGTTGGGGTCATCGATCTTCGACCAAGTTGCAAACGCTGGCTGCGAACATCTGCAAGTCACCCCCCGGGGAACAGATGCTGCGGATAATCCAGCTCAACCTCATCAGATTAAAATGCGCGATGAGGGACAGGGAGAGGAGACTGGAGAGGAAAGAAGTCGTCTGTGCCTATCCCCCTCCTCCTTTTTCCGTCTCGCTGCTCCTACCACGCTCATCCTCGGGGTTTCAAGGGTTTGGTCCCGCGGGTCGAGCCTGGAGCTGCCGCCTCCTTGCCTCTCTTCCCCCAAATACAGATATAGTACTGAAGTCAGTGCTCCAGCCCGTCCCGTAGCACGTCACGCCGCAGCACCCGACAGAGTGCCCCGAGTAGTGTGAGACTGTGGGATGGCGACAGCCTGGGACTTCCAAAAAAAACCCCAAAGAGAGCTGGAAGCAGGCACCCACCTCCAGCGGGAAGGAGGGAAGCCGGCAGATGGGAACCCCCTGTAGACGTCTGCCAGGGAGATGATGATTACAGTCAGTGTAGCACACTCTCAAATATTTATTAGTTTGTCGCTGCTGGGAGTTTTATTGCTCGTCTGATTGCAGTACTGGAAATCCCGGCTGTGCAGGGTTCCTTCCCTGGCTTCGTGTGCAAAAGTGTCTCTCTTGCATGTGCCGCTCCTGCGGTCAACGGGCCAAATGGTCACCTCAGGCGGGATCAGAGCAGCGTTGGGCAAAGCGGAAGCGGCCTCCGTGCACGTGTAGGTTAAAGCGTCCGTTCCCAAGGGTGATGCTCTTGGCCGGCTCCTTGCAAGCGCCCGTGCGAACCCTCCTTGCGGACAAGGTCTTCACCAGTACTAGAACCGTCTGAAGGTCCCAGCGCATACCCCCAACCTCAGGTTGGCTGCCCAGCCTGGAGAAGCCAGACACCTGCTTCTTGCAAGGTTTCTTATATATATAATGCAGCCATAATATAATAAGATTATGCAAGACCATCGCAGGGGAAGGTTGTCCTAGCAGAGGATACCCACTCCTGCCTTTACGGGGCCATTTATCAATGTTCTTATTACGCTGGAGCAGACCAAAACCTTTCCCCAACCTCTCCATCCTCTGCTCTTTTCATCCTGATGCCGACAGCACCTCGTCCTGGCTGTGCTGGAGCTATTTGTCCCCCTGTCCTAGTGGGGGAGGACCGCATGGGGGTGATGGTGTTGCACCACCAGGAAGGTGCTTTTTTTTTTTGTATTTTGCAATTGCTGCTGGATAGTCAGGGCAGCCGGGAGCAGCAGTCTTTCATCCTCATGGCACGAGCCGGCCTGCTTTCTCCCCCACCGACTGTACGTGGATTTTTTTGGGCTCCCCCCTCCATGAGCGTTAGCAGAGCAAGAGGTTTCCCATGCAGCGGGTGGCCGGGCGTCGGGAGAGGGGATGAAAGGCCGGTTTGATGGCTTATGATAAATGTGCCCAGCATGGTTCTCCTCCCTTTTCTCATCCAAAGTCCCCGTTGTTCCTCTGCCTTAATTCTTCCCCAGCGTGTTTAAATACCAGCGGCCGTATCGTGCTGGAGCCGAACACCCTGCCCGGCTGCAAATGCTTTTCTTCAGCCGCGTAGGGCTGGTTTCTGGATGGAGAAATCAGCCTCCCCCTTGCTTTGGCCCCGTCCATGAGCAAGCAGGAGCCTGGGGGAGCCATGGGGTTGGAGCTCTGCGGCACAGCCCCAGTTACGAGTCTGCCACGAAAAACCCATCATCTTTTTTCCAGTCTCCTGTTCGAGCTGCTTTTCTGGCCCCCAGATCTCTCTTGGTCAGAAATAAAAGATCTCTCGGCTGTTGCAAGTTTGCAGGATTTAAACTTTCCCATCAGCCAGGATGCTCCTAGCTTTAAAGGTTTGGGATTTTGGGGTTCAAACCTTAAACTGAGCAGGTTTTTATAGCCACCGAAAGCAGATGCTGGATCTGGTCGGGGCTGGGGAGATCATCCTGTTCCACCACCCTCATCCCCAAACTCACTCTGCCCCCTTGGAGAAGAAACCTGACAGGCTGAGATTGAGACCCCCAACACGGATTTGGGCCAACCCCCTCTCGGGACGGGGGGGGCCGGCAGATTTTCAGTACCGCTGGTGGAGTTTCAGCCCAGAACCCTGTGCTGGGGGACCGAGGTGGCTCCCACCGCAGCCCGGAGCATCACCCGTCCCTCTGCAGATGATCATGGGTGAGTCACAAATCTGCGATTTTCATCCCCATCGGGCTGTGACTCATCCCCTCCCCGCTCCCAGATCTTCTCCGGTGACCTGAAGTGTTGTTTAGCATCACCAAAGTGGCGGTGGGGTGGGAGAAAACTGTCTTTGGTGTTGGCTGCTGGAGGAGGACCTCCTCTTGCCCACGGTTTTGGGTCAGGGGACACGTGCGCTTCGGGGTGTCACCTTGCCAGAGGCAAGTCCCAAAGGGGAAGGTCCTTCCGAAAATCACCTTCTTTGGGGCTGTCAGATCCTCCTGGGTCACCCTTACGGTGCCGGGCGGGCAGCAGGACTCCTCGCCTGCGTCCTGGGGTGTTACACCTGGCTTGGGAAGAAAACAAAAAAATGTTGGAAGAAAGAAAAGGAGAAAAAAAAAAAAAAAAAGGCAGAAGAAAAACTCAATGGGGAGCTTCATACCCACGTTACAGGCAGGGAGAATATATCTTGGAGTAGTTATCATCTCTGCCACTGCCCTCGGCGGTGCCTGGGAGAGGCTAGTGCTGGCCTGGGGCAGGGCTGGCAGCGGAGGGGGGCTCCACTCTGCCAAGAGAGTAATGGGCTTCGAGCGTTTACATTCCTTATAGCAAACCTGCCCCCTAAACCTGCCTGCCCTTAGAACTGTAAAACAAAGCCCAGGAGCCACCCTTGCCCCCGGGGTGGGTGGCGAGCGAGCCCACCGGGCATCGCGCCAGCGGTTTTCGGGAGGATGCTCTGCAGCACGTGCTACCTGCGCCCTTTCCCGGCCGCCGAGCTCGGGTCCGATTCTGCAGGCTGCGCGCTGCAGGGATGCGGAGAGCGTCATTTCAGCGAGGTTTTCACACGAGCCCGTGAGTGAAGTTTTGTTGGCTGCCTCCATTGCCAGTTGAATTATCTCCTGCCAGCCCCCTTTGCCAGAGAATTTAGGTTTGTGGCATCGAAGCGGTTTTAAAAGAAAAAAAAAAAAAACCCCAACAACCAACAAAACAACTCAGTGGATGCAAAATTGAACAGTAAATTAAAAAAGAAAAAAAAAAAAAGTTATATTTGCTGCTGTGATACAGGTAAGAGGCTGCTCAGCAGGAGAGGGGAGCGGGACCAGTGGCCTGATGCGGGCACGGGGAGGAGTGCGGGACTGTTCCCGGCGCGGGGGTTCGCACCTCCTCACGCCCCCGTCCCCCTGCCCGCGGCGGGGCGCTGGGAAAATTACGGGTCTGCGAATGAGACGGGGGAGGAAATGGCCGGCGGTGGAGAGGTGGGGAAGAGCCAGCCAGAGAGAGAGAAATTAGCCCGGAGTTTAATTCATTGTTTCCAAAAGAGCAGTTAATGGATTATGACAAATGTCCTACCGCTCTCCCTTAGTGCTGTGTTAAATGGAAATGGAAAGTCAATTTTCCTAAATGGATTTTAAACGACTGACCTCGTGTGTTTTTTTTTTTCCCTCACTGATTTTTTCTCGGGAGGCAGCTTGGTCATCTTGGTTTTTTGACGCATCTGATTATTTTTTTCTTCTTCTCCTGGCATCTCGGGATTCTCTGATCCTCTCCGTGCAGCGCTGCTCCTTGCCAAGGGTGACGAAGGGAGTGGGCTCCTTTCTTCCTTGCCAGCTCCGGAGATGTTATTGCGGGGCTGGAGATATTTACTGTTTTCCTGCATGCTGCAGTGCCTGGAGTTGAGAATCACAGCTCTCGCTGGGTGAAGAGAGGAGGAGGAAAAGCTCGTAACTGTTTTAGGTGTAAAAAAAAAAAAAAAGCCTCGTGATGTGACCTGATTGCTAGTGAGATGCCCAGAAACAACAGGTTAAGCAGTAGCGTCCCAGTGTGTGTATGTGTTTTATCAGTCCTGCGATATTTGGGTTTGATCTTTATGGGCAAAATGGTTGGAAACAGGTTTCCTATGTTGGATGCTGCAGATGCTCCTCGGTCACAGCATCTTCTCAAGCCGGTGCTGGGCACGAGCCATCGTGAGGCTCCTGCTACTCACGGGTCTCCGTGATTATGTCCCTGGGTGAGCCCTAAGGTGCTTACCCCTTTTCAGGACTTTTCTTGGCCTGGCCTGAGCAGATGTGACCTCTTCTGGTTATTTTTGCCATTAACTTGGTTTTGAGAGCAAACAAGCAGGAGGACGGAGATCACCAGGGCACCGACCCCCTCCGGTTTCTGGGGTGGGATAGTGTGAATCCTGATTGCATTTTTGGGTGATGTTCTCTGGAGGTGGCTGGGCTGGAAGTGATCGCTCACCTGTGATGGGCAGGTGGCCGGTCCCCGGGGGCTGCGCTGGCAGGGGCTGCCGGTGCCCCCCAGCCCTCGTGTGACGCTGACACCCCCACGCAGGAGCGCAAGCGGTGGTAGGCGGGTGGGATCCCAAATGTGGCTCCACCAAAGAGCGGGGGGGGTGTGATTTGCGCCGTGGTCGTGGTCAGCGTTCCCGGCACAAGCCCTGCCGGCGTTTTGCTCGGAGCGTGCCTGTGCCTTCCTCAGGGCTGTGGGAGGGAGGCTTGGGATGGGGGACACCAGCGCCTCCGGAGCCTCTCTGTGTCCCCGTCACCATCCCTGGACCTGGGTTTGTTTTGCTTTTTTCCTGGTGGTCTCTAGCGAGATCACCCAGGCTTTGGGGTCGGCCAGGGCTCGGGGTATGGATGGGCGGGCTGGTACCCAGGCAAAACCAGGATGCGCCCTGCAGCAGCAGCTCTCTAGCTCGCAGAGGTTTGCTTTTCTTTTTTTGGGGAGCCTCCAGCCCTCTTCTGTTTTCTGAGCATCCTCAGCAGGGGCTGCTGGTGACGCCACCGCGCATGGGGCAGCCCTGGGAAGGAGAGGGAGGGATGAAGCAGCGCAGGCAGGAGTTATGTCCCCACTGGGATGGGTCTAACGGCACCTCCCGGCCCTCTCGCTCCCCTGGCAGGGCTGGAGTACAGCGACGTGCTGCCTGATTCCTTCCCCTCGGCCCCGGCGGAGACCCTCCCTCACTTTCTGCTGGAGCCACAGGACGCCTACATTGTGAAGAACAAACCGGTGGAGCTTGTCTGCCGCGCCAACCCTGCCACCCAGATCTACTTCAAGTGCAACGGCGAGTGGGTCAACCAGAACGACCACGTCACCAAGGAGAGCCTGGACGAGGTCACTGGTGAGCAAACCCACCCCAGCATCCTCCTGCCTGCCCTTTCCCTCTCTTCTTTCCAGGCGCTTCTGCCCTTTTCTCTCTTGCGCATCCACGCTGGAGATGATTCTCCTCCAGGTAGACCAACGGGTCTCTCTGATCCGTTTTTGTCATTCCCAGGTGATTGCAATCTCATGAGGTCGCTTTTGGATGTTTTCCGCCTCCTCGGTCCACGCACAGCTTGTCTCTCTTTCCAAATCATCGGTGAATTTTAGTAGAGGAGCTGCCCCTTTGCAGACCATTGATGAAGGCATGATGGTGATATGGGTCACCGTACCCTGTAGAAGCTTGGGGAAGTCAGCCTGCCTGCTTGCACGCTTACCCTTTTGCAGAATTTGGGGGTGTCAAGTAGGATTTGAAAGGCAGCACGTTTAAAACTGATGAAAAAAAGGAAACACCTTCCTACGAAACGCCTAATCAACACGTAGGAGTCATTGCCAGGAGGGGTGGCAAAGGCCGGCAGCTTACTCAGGTTTGCAAAGGGATTAGGTATTTAATGGGTAATGAGAGCATTTGCAGGTAGGATTTGAAATGCCTTTTAATAGCAGATGAGCTCTCCCCTGCCTTGGAGGACAAGTCAGCCTCTGGCTGCCTGAAACGGCGGGCAAGAAGGTGGTTTAGGCATCTTAGGGGGTGTCATTCCACGGGATTGGGCTCCACAGAGCTGCTTGCCCCGTGCTTTGAAACGTCCCGGCGTGAGAACAAGGTGTGGGGGTTTGATATATCATGTAATCAAGTAAATTTGCTAAAATTGGGATGCTTTAGCTCAGCTCCCATCCTTTCTGCACCAATTTTGCTACCTGAGGCCTGATCAGGAGGGGAGGAAAATGATCACGTTTCCCATGTAAGATCTGTTCTCTGCAAATCCCTGAGCCTCCGGCATCCCTCATCTCCGGAGGGCTTTAAGCCAAGGCGACCTTTTGAACTGCTGCAGCATTGGACCCAGAGGCAGGCTGGGTTTAGAGGAGAGACTTTGTCAGCCTGGAGGAGCACAAGTACTTTTACAGAACCTTCTCTTGTCCCTGTTTTTCCCCCAGCCTTGCCCTTCCCCAGCATCTCCTTGGCATCATGCAGTGCTAGCCGTGAGCCGGTCCTTGCTTGGGTGCGTCTCTGAGCCTGTTCTGCAAAGGGAAGATCGCTTCTTTTCCCCGCGGCTTTTTGAGCCTTTCCTCCTAAAGCTGCTTCATCTGTTCCTGGGGTGCTTTTCTTCCAGAGGATCTCTTTGTGAAGGATGGTCGAAAATGCACGGCAAGGCTGTCCCCTTGCTTGTCTGGAGGCTGTCGGGAGCACCAGCAGCGCCGTTTCTCTCTTTCGGGGTGCATCTCCACCTCCCAGCGCTCGCGGAGGCCGGATTTGAAACCCTCACCGCTCTAGGGCAAAGTCAGCGCTGGTTAGTGATCGAGCAGCCTTCGTCGAGGGGTTATTAGTTTATTTATAACGTGTGGCCGCGCTGGGTCGAGCCAAAGTTTCGTGTGCCCTGCGTGCGGCAGTGGTGGATGCTTAGGGGAAGAGCATTGAACCGGGACAAGGATGGAGCGACGGACCCTGCTCTGTTGCCCTCCCAGCTTCCTGCGGTCCGTGATTAGGGATTCCCTGGTCTGACAGTGATATCTTAGCAATGCGGCCCAGCCCCGGATGGATTCTCCACCTGTTAATGTGTCTAAATGCTGTTAGGACTCATTTCTCCTCCGGGTTGCCCCAGCATCCTGTAGCAGGGAGCTTCATGGCTTAGCGACGTGCAGCGTGGAAAAAGCACTGTATTTCTGCCCACACCGCTTGATCCACCCCTTGGGTGAATACCCCTTACCAAATCACCTGCCTCATGCAACTCTTGAGCAAAACAGGCTGGAGAAAGCATAGCAGAAAGTCTGTGCAGCCAGAGCTTACCCTGTTTTAGGGGGGACTCATCCCGTAGGGGGGACTCATTTGCTTTGGGCCAGCATCTCCCTCTCAGATCCCAGTCTGCAGATGCGGAACATGCGCCAGCAATTTGGGGAGAAAACTGCACACCTTCTTCACCCAGGCTTCAGAGATGCTATTGCTGCTATCAGCGAACAAACCGATAATACCTTCGGTACGGAGGTGATGCCGTGCACGTAAAACTTTGCCGGCGTGGGCGTATCTGCCCCGCAGCTCCCCTGACAAAGGGAGCTGGAACCAAAATGGTTTGCTGTGCTAAAAAATCTGCGGTTGCAGCACCTGCCGGTCATAGGGAAAGCTGCTACAAAGGGCGCGGGGGAGAGCTGGCCACGAAGCGACGGGTTAACACGGTGAGGCGTTCACGGCTTTTTAAGTAACCGTGGTTAAAAGCTTGGAAGAAGGGACCTTTTAAAAAAAAAAAAAAAAGCGACTTTTAAGATGACGTGTCTTGAATGAGTCGGGCTGGGTAGTGCTCTGACTGCGTCTGATCCAAAACATTTCATGCGGAAGAAAGCGAAAATAGGCCAAGTCAGAGAGGATAATTCAGCCGGACGAAAAGGGACGGTCAGTAAGGGTGGCTGTGTTTGGATGCCCGTAAGCCCTGTAAATAGTCAGTCCTGCAAGCCGTAAGCTTAAGCTACAATTTGGGGTAGGCTTGGCTTTTGGGGGTTACGGAGATAGCAGGGCATTTGCAGGATGCTCCCCACCTTTCCGGGGCTGCTCAACCCACCCCAGCGGGGCTTTCCAGAGAGAGGAGATGGTTTTGAACCATCTCAGTCCTGGGTCCTTCTGAGAGCCCTCATTTTTCCAAAAGTGCTTGGCCCAAATGCCTTTTCGTTTTGTTGTTTGTGGTTTTTTTCTTTTTTCCCCCTTAATAGTGGCAAAATAAATTGTATTTCCTTGGTGCGCGTTTGTCAGCTATTCTGCAGGAATGTGGCAGAGAAACGGCAATTGCTCCTCGGAGCGCTGGGAGGAAGCTAACAGAATTACAGCTGGGGAGCATGCGGCTCCATCGCTGTGAACTTGAGGCCTTTTTATAAATAGAAGCTGCAAAAAAGGGGCAGGTATTGCTGAAAATAAGGAAAAGTAAGCCCCGAGTCCCTCCCGCCCTTGGCGATGGGCATGCTGCGAGGGGTTGATGCTTCAGGTGAGCTTCAGCGTCCTGCAGTCCAGGGGACTATGTCCTGCATGTGGCGGTGCCACCTTTGTCATCGCGCCCCTGCCATGGCTAGGGTGTCCTGGCAGACTTCGTGGAGGCGTTGGGGGGTTGACGGAGGCGTGTGACCCTTTTTGGGGTCATTGGGCACGAAATGCCATCATTGTTGGATGATTTCCTTAAGATCTTTTATTTGTCTTGTCGTATTTGTATTTAAACGGCAGCTGACAGCGATGGTTTCTCTCTGCAGCAAAGCCTCGGAGGCACCCTTCAAACCTGGCGGATGGGAAGGGCTCTGGGCAGGGACGGGGACATCGGTGCCGGGGGAGAGGGCTGGCGGAGGAGGGTGATGCCTCTTGAAATGGTCAAGAGGTCCTGGTCCTACCTAGCCGGATGGGGGAAAGAAAAAAAAGACTCCTCCACATGAGCCATTGCCCTGGCTTCGGCTTCAGGTCACCCTCCGGAGGGAACAGTCTCTGTGATTTGCAGAGGTGCCAAACCTGGATGCCTCTGAGATGCCTCTAACCCACTGCCTCCGCCCTCGAGCTTTGTGCATCCAGCAGCCCTCCTCCTGGGTGCTGCCTTAGTTTCCCTCCTCCCGGGTGCTCCTGCCGAGCTGATGCCATCCCTCTGTCCCCTTCCAGGGATGCTGGTGCGGGAGGTGCAGATCGAGGTCTCCCGGCAGCAGGTGGAGGAGCTCTTCGGCTTAGAAGATTACTGGTGCCAGTGCGTGGCCTGGAGCTCCGCGGGCACCACCAAGAGCCGCAGGGCATACGTCCGCATAGCGTGTAAGTGCCCGGCACGCGTAGTGCTTGCTCAGGCGCGACCCCTCCGGCAGCGCTCCCTGCCCTTCTGCAAGAGCTGCGTGCACCTACCTGCGCTCCCTCGGTTCTTCTTTCGTTTAAATGAATGCTTCTCCTACTTTCTTTTCCACTTTGAGGGCCCTTAAAGGTTTCCAGAGGGTACAACCCACCTATTTAGAAATTGTTTGCAAAGCCTGAGGCGTGACCCTGGATCCCAGGCTGAAAAAGCAGTGGTGTCAGGCCAGGTGTGTGCTGCTTCTGGCAGCAACAGCAGCTGGAATAGCGGCCAGGCCGTTCATTCCCGGTTTCCCCTGACCCCCGGGACATGGTGGGTGCAGCTGAGTGGGGTTGGCCGTCTCCAAAAGTCGGCTCCCTGTTGAAAGCAGTGCTTTTTGATCAGCTGGAGGTGGCCCATCCTTGCTGGATGGCCCTGGGCTTAGCTCCCCATCCCAGCTCTGTCTTTGCATCCGAGCGGGCGTCATCCCGACCTGCCTGGCCGTGGCACTAGCTGGGTTAATACCGCATTGCCCATCAGCGTGCTCAGCTCTTCCCGATGCTTTATTATCGTTAATAACCCAACAGTTAGCACCTTGCACACTTTGCCTGAATCAGCGACTCCATGTCCCTGGAGTCCCTGCTGTCATATGTCACTTCTCTAAGCTGCTGTTTGTGGGTGTCAGCCTGATTAAGGGCGAGTTAATCAGGCTGTTACCCGGCTGAGTTTGCTCTCTTAGCAAATGAGATGGCAAAGCTATAGGAGAACAACCAGGCTTCCCTAGTCGTAAACAGATTTTGCTATTAGAGGGCTAATAATCCAGTACGTTATCCAAAATGGAGGGGGCTGGTGAATCAGCTACGCTGGTGGAGGATTTAGGGGAAATGTTACGAGGCACAGGGCTGGCTACTGAGGGAGCCCTTTTCTCTGGCCCCAGCCAAGGGTTTGGTGTTTCTCAGAGCCAAGCAGATGAGATGAACCGAGGGTTTGCTGCCCTGCACAAGCGGGAGCCGCAGCCGTAGAGGGCTGGGCGCTGTAGCAGAGGATTGCAGCACCATCTAGTGATGCTCCTGCTCCTTTCAAGGCTCTGGAGCGGGACCCTGCCACGTCCCCCACGTCCCTGGGGGCTCTGCTGGGCTTCTCCCCCCTCTCCTCCTTCCCCAAAGCACTGGCCAGCCCCTTCCTGAGCGAGCCTGGCTTTTCAGCAGCGGTCGTTCCCCATTTCGGCACTGGAGTGCAATGTCTGGGTTTCCAGCAAGTCTGGGGACGTGGCTCAGCCAGGACCAACCAGGGCAGAGCTGAGCAACAACCCCCCTATAACCCTGAAATTTGGGGATTCGCTTCGGCGCCGATGTGGGAACCGAGCTGTTGTGCAAATCTTGGGCTTTGTCCCCCTTCGACAAAGAAGGGTCCTGGTGTAGAGAGCCCAGAGTGGGGAAGAAACGGTCGTTAAGCTTAGGTTTAGCCCCAAAAGTAAAAGACAGGAGGGGGTATAAGCTTGCAAGCACACGAAGGAGGAAAGGCATCGTCCTTGAGCACCACGTGCTGTCCCAAATCCATCCTGGAAAGATGCTTCTTTGGCTCCTTCCTCCCAGGGCATGTTTTGCTCCAGCTGTGTTACGCCAGAGCGATTTCCCTACTCGTGGGCTCCTGGTGCCGAGGCGATGCTCTCTCCCCACCAAGGTTTTGTGGGTTGCCCTGTTTCCGCAGCGGGCTGGTAACCCCTGGGTTTTCCTTCGCCCCCCCCCCTCCCCAGACCTGCGGAAGAACTTTGACCAGGAGCCGCTGGGCAAGGAGGTCCCACTGGAGCACGAGGTCCTGCTGCAGTGCCGCCCACCCGAGGGGGTTCCGCAGGCGGAGGTGAGCAGCTCGGCAGCCCAAAGAAATGACCGGCGGGGTGTCCCCTCCCGGCGGTCTGCAGCCGCGGCCGGGGAGAGACGGGGCACGTCCTTGCAGATGGCTTGCGGCCGTGATGGATGGCCTCGCACCAAGACCGTCAGCTTTCATTACTCAGCAGAATTGTTTATTTTGGGCAGTGGATCTGTTATTCTGACATCTAATAATACACGTAACCTCAGCACCTGCTCAACCCACCTCTTCCATGCTTCCCAATGTGCCGTTAACCCGTTAGAGGGAAGATCTAATGAGGAGGCACCCAATGACTTGTCTGAAGGGGAGCAGTCACAAGCAAGAGCCAAGGGCTGGGAAAGTCGATCCGGATGGGTTTCCTTAGCACGATAGCGGTGCTTTCCCTGCCCGCAGCTCTGTCGGCCCCCAGGAGCTGAGCACTGATGTTAGCCACAATGTCCCATCCTTGGCCAAAACAGCAGTAACGTGCCCCAGTCAGGCCTGGTTTGGCCCGGCTTTCGAGGAGAAATAAATACAGTCAGAGGCAAGGCTGGCCAGATAATGGTTGTGGTGCTGAGGACATCGGCGGTCACGGTGATGAATATGGGGAGGGCTTTGGGGCAGGTCATAGGCTGGTCTGGGGGGGGCTTGCTCTCCATCAGGGCTTGTGAATTCAGCCCCTCCAACCTGACGTTTGTCCTTGCTCGTGCCCGCACCCACGCTCAGTGCCGGTATCGACTCACGCCCTTCCCAAACAGCCTAGTTAAGCAGTTGTGTCCTGGCTTAGTTTTGGGGCCCTTGGAGACCCTCGTGGTGGGGAGCACGTGGGATGAGCATTTCCACCGAAACCCATGACGGGCTTTTCCTGGCTGAGTGTTCAGTTCTTGTTCAGCTTAATCACCGTCCTTACCCATCCCTCCCTTTGCATTGCCAGGTGGAGTGGCTGAGGAACGAGGATGTCATCGATCCCACCCAGGACACCAACTTCCTGATCACCATCGATCACAACCTCATCATCAAGCAGGCCCGGCTCTTGGACACTGCTAATTACACCTGCATGGCCAAGAACATCGTGGCCAAGCGCCGGAGCACCACGGCCGCCGTCATTGTCTATGGTACCAGCCCTTGCTCTCGGGGAGGGGGCCTTCGCTGCCGGCCATGTCTCCAAGCCAAGGGGAAATACGGGCACTTTCTGGGAGCGGTAGGAGTGAACCCCACCAGGGCATTGCACTAAATTAGGTATAATACCCAATGTCTGCAAAACAGGAACCTCTACCAGCTTGCACAGGCTATTAGGAGAGGTTATTAGGTGTAGGTATTTCCAAGCCTTCTCGGCTGGCTGGGCAGGTGGGTGGAGGTTGGACCCAGCGGGATTGCTTTGACTCTCAAAGCAGCTGAAAAGCTGCGTTTGGCTGAACTTTGCGATGAAACCAAAGATCTGCTGTGGCCAGATGCAAAAATATTTGCAAAGGGTTTTTCCCCTTCTTGGACCAAAGAAGGCTTGAGCATCTCGTGCGTGGGGTGTGCAGCACGAGGAGTCTCGTGATTTGCTTCTCATGAGGGTGAGCTGTTCCAGGGTGTCACAGAAGATGTAAGGACAGAGGACCTGGTGAACAGTAGGCTTAGCTCCAGTCCCTGCTGAAATGGGCTCTGCTGATGTGTTAACGCTGTCCGTCTCCTCTTGCAGTGAACGGTGGCTGGTCCACCTGGTCCGAGTGGTCTCCTTGCAACAACCGCTGTGGCCGGGGCTGGCAGAAGCGCACCCGGACGTGCACCAACCCCGCGCCGCTGAACGGGGGCTCCTTCTGCGACGGGCAGCCTTTCCAGAAAATCACCTGCACCACCCTCTGCCCAGGTAAGGCAGGTTCAGAAACCTTGCCCACACTGTCTGTCCCCCAGGTTGCACGGTCCAGCTGTGCTCCTGGTGCTCCCCAAGGAGACAGGGGCTCAGGAGACCAGTCCGAAGCATCTTTCAGTCTGCCAAGAGCTGAAAGAGCTGGAGAGGTCTGCAGAGAAACAACTTAGCCTCCCCAGGTGGCATCAGGGCTTGGTTTGCTGGGATAACGCTCCCCAAAGGTCTCTGGAAGCCCTGAGATGGGCGTGGGCACTTTGCTGCCGCCGGAGACATCCCAGCACTGGGGAGCGAGCCCCAGGGTCATGCCAAGGGATGTACCGACATGCTTGTGTTTGGCGGCCCACAGTGGACGGCGCGTGGACGGAGTGGAGCAAGTGGTCAGCGTGCAGCACCGAATGCACCCACTGGCGCAGCCGCGAGTGTGCCGCCCCGGCCCCCCGCAACGGCGGCAAGGACTGCAGTGGCGTGCTGCTCGACTCCAAAAACTGCACCGACGGGCTCTGCCTGCAGAGTGAGTATGCGGGCAGGCGGGCAAGGACCGGTGCCGCAGACAATGCCGACGGCTGTGGTGCTCCAGCGCTTGGCCACGCTGTTGTTGGCTGTGCCTCCAAGTCGACGGGGCAGGCAGCAGCGCCGCTGGCACCCTATTTTTAAATTGTGTCTTGAACAAGGTTTTTTTTAACCAGACTCACCCCTTCCAAAGCTAGTTCTCACCCGGTGGAAAGAAAGGTTTGGGGGATTTTTGGTGGGATCTAAACGTCCTACCAAGCCTTTTTGAAACGGCGCTAGGTTTGGGGTCTCTGCTGAAATAAGGCTGGTTGTGGTTAGTGGGGGCAAGCCAGGGGGCTTCTCTGCCCCACCACGAAAACAACTGACCTGGGTCATTGCTCGGTAGGAGCCCTGGAGCTAGCAGCAGCTAGGAAAAAAGCCCAATAATAATAATAATAATAATGACGCCGCTACACTATAAGCGGGCCGAGCAGCCGATGCTGCCACCTGCTGCTGTGTGACACCACTGTCCCCTTTAATGCTGCCGTGGCCAGAAGTGCCCAAAGACCTGTTAGCTGGGGTCGGGCAGCTGGGGACGCACGCCCCAGGGTCTTGGCCGGGCATGGGGACGTTCTTGTCACCGCGCTTCTGCCCAGCTTTCTGCATGCCCCGGGGAACGATGCTGCTCTCCTATCCCTCCCCGCCGCGCTGCAGCTCCTTATGCCCCCCGGGCTGGCTGCCCACCCCCACTTTTTGTTTCATCTCATCCCCATCTCACCGTCGCCACCTTCACCTTTTGTTTTCTAACTTTGTTTTTCCTAACAGATAAAAGAGTTCTAAGCGAACCCAAAAGCCACCGTAAGTGCTCATTTCACGGCCATTTTGTTTCTTTGCGAGGCGTTGCTTTGGTTTTGTTCTGTCGCATCCATGGTAGGGCTCCTCAGCAGCTGGGGAAGGAAAGGGTGGGAAGAGGGAGCAACTAAAGCCCGCCCCAAAACTCCTGTGTACATTAAATCACCCGCTCTGCTTGAAGCTATAAATACAACCCGCTTTCGCACCCCCGCTCCCGTCCCCCTTTTGCTGCCTGCAGTTCTTGGGTGCACCACGATGCAGCCGGTGTCACACCACCAAAGCTACTCCAGGCATCGTCGTCACCCCGCTGCGAGGACTCCCTTCCTCGAGCTGGGGGTCCCGGGGCGCATCAGGCTTCCCGTTTCTGGCATCCGGGGTGGGGGAGGACTTGGGGATGAGGTGACGCCTCCCAGAACTGGCACAGTCCTAACGCGGTTGAGATGGCCGGGCTTAGGACAGGGCTTACTCCGGCACGAAACCATAGAAACCAGGAGATGCGGGCGAGCGTGGGGGGAGGAAGGAGAGAAGGATGGGCTGAGCGCGCTCAGCTGCCGCCGCTGGAGGCTTTACCGTGCTCTGCCTTCTCTCTTCATCCCTCTCCTTTCTGGGCAAATACATCCAAGTTATACCAGGCGTTGAAAGATCGAGAGCCTTGTGGCAGGGGAAGGGAAGATGGGGAAGCTGAGGGGTGCCTATACAGATACAGTGACACTCGATCTTCCTGGATGGATGCATAGCTCAGGTACATATATATGAGATGCGTGGATAGGCGTTACATTTACTCCTCTGGGTTCTCTCTGTTAGAACGTGAGGGCTGGTAGCTTCATGAACCTGAGCTACGCCAACCTAGTGTTTCTGGGCTTCTTGGTGCTCAAGTAAAGTTCGCACGAGCCGTGGCAAGGTGTCCTCCAAAGGTTTGAGGGGTTCACCCCCATCTCATTCTCTGGCTCCGACTTCTGGACCGCTCTTAGGAAACACCCTCCATCCTCCTGCCACAGCCTTTCCAGCAGGCCCAGTACACATCTTGCCCTTCACGCCTATGTCCTGAGTTAGCAGTAGGGTTGAGGAGCACCGGTGGGTCTTGACGTGCATTTCTGGTGCTCCTTTTTTCACCTCCGTTTCTTTCATCCCTCCCAGTGCTGGAGGCCACAGGCGACGTGGCCCTGTACGCCGGGCTGGTGGTGGCCATTTTTGTCTTCATCGTGATCCTCATGGCTGTGGGGGTGGTGGTGTACCGGAGGAGATGCCGGGATTTTGACACGGACATCACAGACTCGTCAGCCGCTCTGACCGGAGGCTTCCACCCCGTCAACTTCAAGACCTCCCGGCATGGTAAGAGCCATAGCCCGTGCAGGTCCCGCTCGCCAGCTCAAGCGCAGGCAGAAAGAAAGTCAGGCTGCAAATCACAGTAGGGGATGGGTTCCTGGTGGACCCCCAGCCCCAATTTTCTAGGGGAATGTGCTGATTTTTGAAGGCAGAGGGCTCCACGGAGGTGGTCAGGTGTTGATGGTGGGAGTCAGGGCAAAGCATCTGCAAAGCCGATGCGGTGGGGATTTACCGTCGGACGCTGCTCCTCGCTTAGTCGTGATGCTGCCTGGTGGAAGGCAGATGGATGTAGCCCAGCGCTGTACCCGTTGTACCTCCTGCGCACCCTCCATCCCTTGCCGGGCGAGGAGGGCTTTTCGCAGGCATCTCTTCCAGTCAAGCAGTGCTTTTACATCCCCTTGTTTCCGCTGCCGTCTTCATCCCATCAGTGTTTCCTCCTCCCGCAGACAACCCTCAGCTGCTGCACCCCTCGATGCAGCCGGACCTGACAGCCAGCGCGGGGGTGTACCGTGGCCCCATGTACGCCCTGCAGGACTCCTCCGACAAGATCCCCATGACCAACTCCCCCCTGCTCGACCCCCTCCCCAACCTCAAGATCAAGGTGTACAACTCCTCCACTGCCTCCTCCTCGCCGGGGCTCCACGACGGGACGGACCTGCTTGGGGGGGTCCCCGCCACCGGCACCTACCCAGGAGACACCACCAGGGACGGCCACTTTGCAAACATGCGGAGCAAAGCCCTGGGCTCCCAGCATCTCCTCAGCTTGCCTCGGGAGCACGGCAACAGCGCCAGCGGCACTTTTGGCTACCTGGGGGGAAGGCTCACCATCCCAGGCACCGGTAAGCCCCGGGCTGGGGAGGAGGGCGCGTTTGGCTGCTGAACAAGCGAGGAGTTGCTCTTGTCCCAGCAGACTTGCGTGCCGTGAGCAGCCCTCTGCCATCCCAAAGCTGGCTCAGGGGAGGAAGGCAGCAAGCTGTTCCCAAGCCAGGCTTCTCAGGCTGGAGGTCACAGCCTCCTGGGACTTCCCTGGCTGGCCCTGCCGGCGATCCAGGGCCAGTGCCTCGCAAAAAGATCCAACCTGTGGTTTTGCTTCCTAATGCAGTGGCCTGGCTCCTCCCTGCAAGCGGTGCAGCTGAGGAACATCTGGAGATGTTTCTCCTAGGGCGCTCCGGGCTGCCCTAGCTCACCGCTGTCCTTGCGCTCGCCGGCCGGAGGGGAGGGGCGGTTTCTCCTTGGTGGTTTCTTCCTTGTTTCGTGACTAATGCCTGTGTCTGCCGTGCTAGGGGTGAGCCTGCTGGTGCCCCACGGGGCCATCCCCCAGGGGAAGTTCTACGAGATGTACCTGGTCCTCAACAAGGCAGAGAGCGCCCTGTAAGTCACACCGTGCCGCTCGCGCTTCTGCTCTTCGTTGGCTGCCGTGAGGCTTTCTTTCCAACCGGTGTCCCCTCTCCCCTCCCCAGCCTGCCCTCCGAAGGCACGCAGACGGTGCTGAGCCCGGCGGTGACCTGCGGGCCCACCGGCTTGCTCCTGTGCCGCCCCGTCGTCCTGACCATTCCCCACTGTGCCGATGTCGGCTCCTCGGATTGGATTTACCAGCTGAAAACACAGTCCCACCAGGGAAACTGGGAGGTAAGGTGGGAACCCAGCCCCTGCAAGTCAGTGAAGACCATGAGTGTTGTGGGACACAGTCCCTAGCAAACCCCCCCCGCCCCGGACGGCGGACTGACCCTCAGCCTTGATTTCCCATCTCTCCCTGTAGGAAGTTGTGACCCTGGATGAGGAGACCCTCAACACTCCCTGCTACTGCCAGCTGGAAGCCAAGTCCTGCCACATTTTGCTAGACCAGCTCGGCACCTACGTCTTTGTGGGAGAGTCCTACTCCAGGTCAGCCATCAAGAGGCTCCAGCTGGCGATCTTTGCCCCCACCGTTTGCACCTCCCTGGAGTACAGCCTCAAGGTCTACTGCTTGGAGGACACGCCAGATGCTCTGAAGGTAACGTCACCTGGCGACACCAGCGTGGGCTGCCCCTGCTTCCCAAAGCTGTTTGTGCTGGCGGCGAGATGCCGCCTGGTCCCTCTCAGGATGGCCTGGCCCCAGGGAGCAGACAACCTGATGCAACTGCCTGCAAAGTGACCACAGTGAAATAATAAGCGTGTTTACCGCTTTCCCCGTCCTCCCTCGCCTTCTCCGAAGGAAATAATGAGGGTATTGCTTAGCTCCTATACTGGGTCCCCTTTCTGCAGACATTACACGAGAGGTTTTACTGTTGCTGGATGGGTTTTCTCTTTCCTGCGCAAAAAACGCTGCTGCGATTTGCCTCGGTTTTCTATAGATCCTGTTATTCCTGCGTGGAGACGTGTCTCTCCCCTCCTTGGGAGGCTTGTGGCGTTAATAGCATCGAGTGCAGCATGAGGAGCTCGAATTTTGATGCTTTGGCTGCCTGGACCACCGGTGCGGTGGCTGTTTAATTCCCTGTGACTTGTCCTGTGGCGTCGGGATTGCTGTAGTGCCTCTAGGTGGAGATGTAGGCAGCGCTCTGGCTCCTGGATTGCATTTTTCTCCTAGGACTTACTAGCGTAATAGTGGGATGGTGTTAAAAACAGATTGGGTGGCATTCTTCAAGAGCGCCACTAAAGTGCCCGACCTTTGTGTTGGACCTTTGCATCGTCTGAGGAGTAGAGAGGCATACACGGATGTTCACATGTTATAAAAATCAAGTTGTAGGTTGGGCTGTTGTGTGAGATGAGTTGGCAAGTTCTTGGAGAGCGGCTGTTGGGGAGGCAAAGGCTGCTCTCCTGGGGAGGACTGCGCACGGGCTTGTTGCTGCTGCTGGCTCCTCTTGGCAGGGACGTGCCTGGCTTTGGGTATGGAGAGGGGAGAGGAGCAGCCCCTGCTCTTCTCCTGGGTCTCACGCTGCCTGTCCCGCTGCCCGCAGGAGGTGCTGGAGCTGGAGCGGACGCTGGGCGGATACCTGCTGGAGGAGCCCAAGCCCCTGCCCTTCAAGGACAGCTACCACAACCTGCGTCTCTCCATCCACGACATCCCCCATGCGTTGTGGAGGAGCAAGCTGCTGGCCAAATACCAGGTGAGGGGCCAAGGCAGGGGGCAGGTGGGGTCCCAGACCAGGGGCACCATCTTCAGCCAGGCACCACGGGGTTGTGAGTGCCCTGGTCTTGTCCCCAGAGTTGCCTCCCGAAGGGATGGAGGAGGAAGGGGGACTGGTTTTCATGTGGTCTTTCCTGGTGGGGTGCTCTCTGTGGGGTCCCTCTGTCCCATCTCAACCCCATGGGGTGGCCGGAGGAGCTGGGATGCCCCAGGGGAGCTGCTAGAGCCTTCGCTAAGCCCGTGCTTTGGTGGTCCGCAGGAAATCCCCTTCTATCATATCTGGAGCGGCAGCCAGCGAGCCCTACACTGCACCTTTACGCTGGAGAGGTACAGCCAGGCCTCCACCGAGCTCACCTGCAAGATCTGTGTCCGGCAGGTGGAAGGGGAAGGGCAGATCTTCCAGCTCCATGTCACGCTGGGAGAGGTGAGCGGTGGGGAGGTGGGGGGACAGCAAGGGGACACGCTCAGGAGCTGCTCTGTGCTGCAGCATCTCGCCCCGTCCTTCCCTTTGCAGCATGCCGGTTCCTTCGACACCCTCCGCTCCCACCACAGCGGTGCCGCCACCACCACCACCCAGCTGGGACCCTACGCCTTCAAAATCCCCCTCTCCATCCGGCAGAAGATCTGTAACAGCCTGGATGCCCCCAATTCCAGGGGAAACGACTGGAGACTTCTCGCCCAGAAGCTTTCCATGGACCGGTGGGTCTCCCCATGCTTTGCTTTCCCCTCCTGTGCCCCAGGCAGGGGGGGCTTCGCTCCGCACTCCCTCCCTGCTGCAGTGCATCCAGCTAGGTTATGTCCAGCTATATGGGTCCATCCATAAATATGGATATAGCTATGCATAGTTATACCCATCTATATCCGTGCATCCACCTGTGCCACAGTCCTGGGTCTCTTGTCACTTTGAACGGGCCCTTATTTATCTGGGTCTGTGCTTGGGCTGTTCCTGTCTGGGTTCACCTCTGAGGACCGAAGGAAGGGAGGGTAATTTCAGCAAAACAAAGTGTGTGTTGCCTTTGCATGCATGCCTGTATCAAAAATCGAAGACGATGTCTCGAGGGCTTTGGCATTTGCGTTATGGCATTTCCATCAGGGTTCACGTTGCAAACAGGTTTGCTGCTCCGGCATCCTCCCTCCTTCCATCCCCGAAAGGCACCGCGCCAACCCGCACCTCCTCTCTGCTTCCCCTTCGTAGGTATCTGAACTACTTCGCCACCAAAGCCAGCCCCACCGGGGTGCTCCTGGACTTATGGGAAGCCGAGCACCAAGACGACGGCGATCTCAACACCCTGGCCAGTGCCTTAGAAGAGATGGGCAAGAGCGAGATGCTGGTGGTCATGGCCACGGAGGGGGATTGCTGATGATGCTCCCCGTGGCTGGCGGGCCAGGAGGACAAAACGGGGGGCGAGGAGGGGAGGACCCTTCCCCGATGGCAGAAGGAGGCGCATCCATCCCCGGGCAGTGGCTGAGTGAGGAAGGGCCAAGGCCGTCGCTTCTCTCTCCCTCCCCGCATCACTGTCAGCCTTAGAGACCCATCCTCAGCGTTTACAAGCAATTCAAGTGTTACGCAGCATTCCTCTTCCTCCTCCTCCTCCTCGCGGCCGTCCCCAGGGCGGCAGCTGGCGGCGCTCGTGGCGTGGGGAGGAATTAGGGCTTCTCGAGTTGGGATGGGGGCTTTCCTTCTCCTTCTTTGTTTGGCTTCCCCTCCGGTTCTCCTCCTCTTTTAGTAGCATTTCTGCGTTGAAGAGACGAGTACAATCTCAGCGAACGGCTTAGTTCTGTCAAAAGCTTCAGACAGCTTAACAAGGCAAATAAGAAAGAAAAAAGAAAAAAAAAAAAAAGTTTCCTAGGAAACGCAAATAATTTATTATCCAGATCTTTGGATGAGTCCTTT
>WAAD01024644.1:342194-353479 GCA_013389945.1 Fregata magnificens
GGGGGGGGGGGGGGAATAACGTCCCTGTGTCCCCACCCGCACTGCTTTTGCTCGAGCACGTTCTCACGCGTGGTGTCCTGGTTGCTTCGTGGCGAGAGGGATGCAGAGATTGGGCAGTAAGCTAATAATATTAATGCTTTTGTGTCCCAATTTGTAAAAACCAGCCGTCACGGAGCTCAAGTAGGGTAAAATGTTCAGGGGGTTTGGCCAGGACACCGGAGCCAGCAGGAGAAATTCAGACCTCCCGTATTTCGCTTGCTTCCCCGCGGGGCCAGTGCGGCAGTAAGGCAGTTATTTCCTTCACCATTTTTGCTTCTGAATTTGTTACATCCCTAATTTCCTGAAATATCCCAGGGCTGTTGCAGGACGAGACAGCCCCGGGGTGGTTTCCACCGCCGGTTCCCTTTGCCTGTCATCCTGAGCAGCTTTGCAACAGGTGCTACGGTGCAATGAGGTGGACACCTACATCGTAACTCCCCATGCGCGCTGTATCGTGCCGTATTTAGGACCTGAAATTCATGTGTTGCTCCCCCCCTACCTTTTTTCTTTGTTGTTCTTTTTTTTTTTTTTTTTCCTGGCAGGACTTTTTTGAGAGTTACATCTCCATCGCTTCAACTGTGCCCTCGGTGCTGTGCCTGATCGGAAACTTCTTGCTCGTCAACAAGTAAGCGTTGCTCCATTCCTGGCTCCGTTAGCCACGGCTCTCCCTGGCTTTGCCTGCATCGCTCCTGCTTTTCTCTGGCTTCAGCCATGGCTCCCAGCTCAGCCTCCCCTTCCCTTGAGGGGGGAAGCCATGGGGCACACGGGGCACGGTGAGCGCAGCCCCCCTGTGCGGCCAAAATTCCCTCGTCTGCCCCTGCCTGAATCGCAGCCGGCTGAGATGGAGCGGGGTGAAGCACCCTGCTCCCCGCCAGCGGCACCCATGCCTGGAGTTGGCTTGAGTTGCACCACTGTAAATAAATTCCTAATAAATTCCTTGGTTAATTGCTTGGCAAATGGTCTTTCCTCTTAAAAATGCCATCGTTGTCACCGGGGGACCGGCTGACGAGAGCTGGGCTCATCCACGCCTCGCTCTAGTCCTACCAGCCGCTGAACCGGGTTAAGAAATGGACCATCTGTGCCTTGTTGCAAGCTTGACTTAAACCTAAAATAGCCGCCTCCCCTCATTTGTACCGTTCCTTATCCCAGATCAAACTCCTGCGCGTTTGTGGGCGAAGAGGAATGTGTTTGTGTGCTTAATCTCTAGATGCCAGCTGCCAGTCCGGCTCCCCGCCTCTCTCCCTCGCCCCCTTCGTCCTGCCCCCCGGGCCAGCCCATCCAGTCTCCCGGCTGGGTAATAAGCAACCTCCGTGCTCAAACAACTAATTGTCTTGTTGTGATGTGCCTGGGACTGCTTTCACCCAGCCTGCCGTGTGTCCCAGGCAGGCTTTATCGCTGCTGCTGTACGTTGCTCCGGCGATGGGGATAGCTCCTGATTTCTGGGAGAAGTGGGCCGTTTCCAGCGCGGTTGGGCTGATAGGCTTAGTGCTACGGATAGCAAAAGTGGAAATTGCAGAGTTAACATCGAAAGGCTTCTGAGAAAAAGCATTACTTTTTATTCCTCGTCTCCCCCCACCTTTATTTTCTTTGATCCTTCTCGCGGCGGAGGAGTTGGCGTCCTCCGCATCGCACCTTCACGTTATAGTTTTAAACGCAGGAGTGTCTCCTTCCCCTTGTCCCCAGGGTGCCCGCCAGCGTCCGGATCCTGTCCTCCCTCTTCGTCATGCTGGCTGTCTTCCTCGTGATCACAGTGCTGGTGAAGGTGGACACCTCCACCTGGACCACCTCCTTCTTTGCCCTCACCATCGTCTGCGTGGTCGTCGTCAGCAGCGCCTCGACCATCTTCACCAGCAGCATCTTCGGCCTGAGCAGCCGCTTCCCCATGAAGAACTTGCAGGCGCTGATCTCGGGTCGGTGTCCCCCAGCTGCGCCGTCCCGGTGGGATCATGCTCTTGGATTTTCTGTGGTCGGGTGGTTGGTTTTCTTTCCCTCCTGCATCTGGTGTTTTGTCACATGGGGTTTATTTTAGAAACTTAACTTTGCCTTAAAGATAAAGGGAAGTTGCTGAAGGAGAAACATGCTCGGTCACATGAGCCGGCGCTCTCGTTTCTGTAAATACCCATAAACCGAAGTGCTGAGGGCTCAGCAGAGACGAGGAGAGCGGCGGTCCTTCACCGTCCCTGCCCGGGGGGCAAACACCCTGCAGAGGCAGCTCCAGCCAGCGCGATGGCTTGACTTGGCGATTTGTTCCGTGCAGGGAGAAGGGGGGAAGGAGATACGTCCCTCAGCTCCTCTGTTTGCAGCTGGGGGAATTTTCAGCTTTGCGTTGTCTCCTCCTTTCTGTTCAGCATTTCCATGCATTTCCATGAGTGATGAGGGGCACGTTGGGAGCCGTGACTGATGAGCTCCCTGGAGGTTCGATAACGTTACAAATGCGCTGCGGAACGGCTGACAAACCGAGAGGGGAAGGGGAAAAAAATCAAGACGGAGAAATTTTTCCCGGGGCCGAGACAGGAGTGTTTTAATGAGTTTAGCCCGGTGGGGGAAACAACCGCATCCCCGAGACGGCATACCTGTTGCTAGTGGCTTGAATTCCCGTCTGGGGGAGTGCAGAAGAGAGGTGGCTATATGTGTGCCGGTGGAAAGCCAGGTTTAGGCTTTGGGTTGGGTTTGGACCTTCTCTGCAGGACTCGGCACAGGCAAGCCCAGCGGGTCGGGTCCCATCCTGACCCTTGTGCAGTGCTGCGGCTGTGTTGGAATGGATGCGGGATGGGACCTGGGCTGTGATACAGCCCCACAAATAGCCGCGTTGCAGCAAGGCGTGGAAACGGAGGTGAGGTGGTGTGCGCAGCTGCACCCTGAGCTGGGTTTGGGGACTAGTGTGTGGGGCAGGGGGGTGAGCTGCTTCCCCTGGGGGGTTCGTGCACACCAGGAGGTGTTAATAAGAGGATGCTGCTGTTTCTGGGTTCCCCCTCTGCATCAAAGTCCTCCTCGCTGGAGGTGCTGTGGGTTCCTCTCTGCCACCTCGATGTCCCTCACCTGTGCCCCAGGCACTGAGCTCCGGCTCTCTGGTCCCCCACGCAGGTCAGGCCATGGGCGGCACGATCAGCGCCGTCGCCTCTGTGATAGACCTGGCGGCAGCGGCCGGTGTTACGGACAGCGCCCTGGCCTACTTTCTCACCGCCGACATCTTCATCGTCATCTGCATCATGGTGTACCTCCTCCTTCCCAGGCTGGAGTACTCCAGGTGTGTGCACCAGCCTGCAGTGAGCATCCCACAAGCACGGGTCGGGAGGGTTTGCTACTGTCGATGCTGAGCGGGCTTGCTGGGGGGACCCATGAGATGCTTGCTGTGCCAGTCCCTGGCCCGTCACCCCCCGGCATCCCACCCCGCGCCCTGTGCGCTCCGGCTCTGGCGCTGTGCCGCCGCCAGCCACGCTTCCCCATTTGACCAAAACCACAGACCGAAACTGGGCGCCCGCCCTGGCGCACGCTGAGTTTCAGGCAAGCCTCCCCTGGGGGGAGAGGGGTGCTGACGCAGGGGCTTCCAAAATATGTGAAGTCGGCGGAGAGCAGTGATCTGGAAGCAGCCAGCGAGGTGGGTCCCCATAGGGTGTCCGTATCTGCAATGTCATGCACTGATGTGCGTGACCCGTTGGTCTTGTTGGTGCTTGCAACCCCTGAAAGCACCTGGCCCCCCAAATGCCTGCGTGCAGTAGGTCCCCCCTGTGAACCACCGAGGGTGTAAAGGGATCCCCGCAGTGGGGCAGAGGGGGTGGTGGGTCCCTCTCCGGACGAGGTGGGAGCCGGAGTTGTGATGGGGTTGCTGCATCCGCCTTCGCTGGGTCCAGCAGGCATCCCTGCGTCACCAGCTTCTCTCCTGCTCTCTCTCCAAATCTCAGTTTGGGTTCCCCCCACACACGCTTGGCTAATAATTCTCCCTCCTTCTCTTTTTCCAGGTATTACATGAGCGGCCAGAAGGAGAGCCCATCGCTGGCCACCGTGCCGCCCGACAGCTCCGCGGGGGATGAGGCAGAGCCAGGAGGCACCACGAATACCTCCTTCCTCGCAAAAAGCACCGGCATCCCCCCGCTCCGCCCCATCCTGCGGAAGACCGCCCTCCTCGGCTTCTGCCTCTTCTACGTCTTCTTCATCTCCATCATCATCTTCCCTTCTCTCTCCTCCAACATCGAGTCGGTCAGCAAGTCCTCAGGAAGCCTGTGGAGCACCAAATACTTTGCGCCGCTCACCAGTTTCCTCCTGTACAACTTCGCCGACTGGTGCGGGAGGCAGATCACCGCCTGGATCCAGGTGCCCGGCCCCAAGAGCAAGCTGCTGCCCGTCCTCGTCCTCCTCAGGACTGTCTTCCTCCCTCTCTTCATCCTCAGCAACTACCAACCCCGGGCTCACATCCGGACGGTGTTCTTCAACCGAGACGTCTACCCGGTGATCTTCACGGCACTGCTGGGGCTGAGCAACGGCTACCTGGGGACGCTGGTCATTGTCTACGGCCCCAAGATCGTGCCGAAAGAGCTGGCCGAGGCAGCGGGGGTGGTGATGACGTTTTATCTCATGCTGGGGCTGGCTGTGGGGTCCGCCTGCTCCGTTCTCGTTGTCCACCTTGTGTAGAGGAGCAGCTGGCGGGGGGATGCCCTCGGTTTGCAGCGCTGCTGTTGGGTATTTAGGTTTTTTCCCCCAAAAAAGCCAGGCGTGGCGTGGTTTTGGGGCATGCTGCCTGTCTTGGGGGGGGGGGGTTGCATCCAGGGGGAAAGTCCTCCTTCTGGGGTGCTTGGGAGGTCCTGTTGGACATTTGTCACTCCCCGGCTCGACCGGAGCGGACGGACCAAAAAAGTCTCATCCTGCCAAGGGAGCTCAGGGAAGCACCGGGGGCACAGGGAAACCTGTCCCTCACCCCAGTGCCAGTGGGCAAGGGTGGCTTGCTGGTGCCACCACGCTGGTTTTAAACTGAAACCGGGGGTTTTGACGGCACCTTGGATTTTGCTGCCTCATTGGTACGAGTTTAGCGCTGCAGTGTTTTGGTGGTCTCGGGGGGGATCCCCCTTCATCAAGCTGTGATGGTGGTGTTGAGCTAAAGGGAATTTGAGCCCTGGAGCACCTTCAGGCAAGCTTCGGGAGCGGATAGGAGCCGCGCCGGGGAGCAGGACACTGTTTCGGGGGGATTTCGTACATTCGTCCCATGAAAAAGCATATATAAGGGAAACCTCTCCACTTGAACTTCTGCTTGCTTTAATTTTTCCAGATAAGATTGAATGAGGGATCATCCAGCCCCCGGCACGGCGCCAGTGCTGGGGCTGTATGTCGCGGCCAACCTGAGACCATTTCTCTCCTGTGACCGTCGTGTGCCGGTCATGGACACCAAGTTACCTGTCTGCAGCTGAACCCTAAGGAAAGCGAAATGCTAGGTGGTCCTAACCTAAGATTTTTAAGGTGCCTTTAGTCTGCATTGAGAAAGGTCTATAAAAGCCAGGGAGAGGTATTAGAGAGGCTCTGATGTGATGTTCACGGCAGAAGGCTGATTAATTCAGGTAGACAGGTGGCATATGGTCTCCAGATGCTTTCAGAGGGGTGAGCTACTGTGACACCCAAAAAGATGGCCCACCCAAAGGGGACCGGCTTCTAAAGTCACTTAAAATTCCATATGCAAATGCAGCCTGGACTAAATAAAATTATTCTGTTTATTTACTCCGATTGCCTGGAGTTATGGTCTAGGAGAGGTGAACTGGTAAGCAAGGATGTAATGGCATAACTTGGCATTACAGCTGATGCCTCAGGGATGCTATCTATGGAACATACTTCCTTTAAGCCTGGGTCATTAGTGGATGCTCTCTCAGCATCTCCTGCTTGACCGACCAGCGGTGAAGCTGCCGGTCTGGGTTGCCAGGCCGTCTCCTCGCTGCGCTGGATGTGGTGGTTAGCGAGAGGGAGGATGCGGGGCTGGTGCCTTTCCACCCGCGGCCGCCCTGGCTTTGCTGGGAGAACGGCAGGATCGACGGCGGTTATTGCCACGGGGTGAAATGTAGGCTTGGTGGGTGTTGGTTTTTTATACAAATCCTTTCCAGTGTTTAGTTTCGGCTCGTTGGCAATACACACACAGTTTTGCTTTACGGCTGACTTTTATTTAAACATAAAATCCAAACACGAGTGGAAAATTTACAGGGTGTGCGGTACCGAGGAGCAGCTTTACGGCACCCGACTTTGCACGTACGGGCTCTTAATCCTTTCACTTCAGTTGGTTTGCAGCCCTTCGGCCCCCGATGCTCGGCCAGGGACCGCTTTGGCCAGCGTTGACCCAGGTGAAGGTCCACCTCAGCTTGAAGGGCAGCGATGCTGGCCGGCCGGCTGGGCGCTGCTCACGAGGGTCCCATTGCCTCCACGTTGCTTGGGGTAATGCGGTAGTTGGTCGTGGCTGAAAAGCCTAAGCCAGCCTCGCGTTGGCAACCCAAACCTCCCTTTGTGGCCTTCAGTGCTTCCCGCTTGAGAGCCTGCCGCGTGGTCTGCTCTCCTCAACTCATACGTTTTCCCCCGGTCCCAGGTATGGTGAGATTCTGCTCGTTTGCTTGACTGCTTTGCACCTCTGCTGGTCCTCTCCCTCGTGTTACAGACCAAATACCTCTTGAGACAGAACTTAATTATCCGGTACTGTTGCTAATAAAGTTAATTCTTGATACTGTGCAGCTGCTGGTGTCTGAAGTGATTTCTCTTGGAGATGCGCTGATGCATGTGCTTTTAGTTGGCATTTTTCCTTCTGGTCATCCTCCTCTCCCAGCTTGGATTGTAAACTTGGAGAAATCACTGGCAAGGGCTGGGTGAAGGAGCCCCGAGAGAATTGCTTCGAGAGCCCGGTTATTCTAATTTAATATCTCCAAATGACCTGCGGGTAGTTGTGGAGAGTGTACTTATTGCATTCGCAGGGGAAGCAGGCAAAAAGGGAATTTATCCTTTGTCTTTGATGGTATTCAGCTAAGGAAAGGTAGAGAAATGAGGGGAAAAATCAATACAGGTTCAAATTGGGCAAGAATGAGGTCTGAGTATAAAGCAGGGGCTGCTGGTGGGAGCGCCGCGGTACGGGGATGGATGCTGACGGGCAGCCTGAGCCATGAGCGTGCGGGTGATCCCCCTGCAAAAGGGGATGGGTAATTTATAGGGTGTTGCGCATAACGGCAGGGAAGTAATTACTGCCGTATGCTGCCTGGGCAAAGTCGCGTCCGATGCTCTGCGTAGGCCATATCGAAGAGCTCAAGCTAAGAAAATGCAGAATGACGAGGGGAAACGGCGGTTGCAAGACGGAACGAAGGGTGCTGTGTCTGCCACGTGGAGCTGCTTTTCAGACGCGTTAGTGGAAACGCAACCATGGTTTATTTCTTGATGGTTTTAAATAATATATCTTTGGAACGTAGCCATTGACCCCAGTTTCCAGTTCAGGAATGACAACATGCTCCCTGCTCCGCGCCAGCATCGAGGTGGGACAGCCAGCAGAAATGCTTGCAGGGGTCAAACTCTACTTCATGGTATTTAGCCAGGCGGTAACGCTTCTAGGTGTCAAAGAGCTTTACAAGAGGGAGTCGCTCCCCAGGTCTTTGTTTGGACCTGGGACACCCGAGGCCCAGAGGAAGATCTCGGGTATGGGTCTTCCTCGCCTGTCCAAAACGGCGTTGCCAGGTTTGTATCTCTTTAATTAACACCATCCCCTCAGCTGCTTAAGAGAGACTAGCAGGGTTGTAAATCTTTTCACCGTCTTTCAGCCGAGGGAAGCGGGTTGTGAGCTGGCCGGCGGGGGAAGGACCGTGCGCTGTCTGCAGGGCTTGGCCTCCTCTCGCCCCCGGGCATAAAATGAACGATGCACGTGCTTGCAAAATTCATGAGGGTGGGCCCGCGAAGTGAAACTAAATCAAAGACGTGCAGGAATCCCTGCTCGGTGCCAAGCGGCAAAGCCACCGTTTGCCCAGCACTCGGGGCCAGCATCGCTGGCAAAGCAGCCAGGAGGATGGAGAGCCCCCGCGCTCCCCCGGCTCTGCGGAGGGCTGGCAGCCCGGTGTGGTCGGGATGCTGTTGCCTGCCCCACGCTGGCTTCTCGAATGGCCTTTGGTGTTAAATCCAACTGGCCGACGGGAGAGGAAAGCTGTGAACTGGCAAAGCAACGCCAGCGAGACGGGAGGGCACAGGGAGCGGGAGGGGGCTGGATGAAAGGGCAGAAAGTGGAGGAGACGCATCTGTTGTAGCTTCTGCTCAAAGGAGAGTAACTGAGCCCATGCCCGACCTTTTTTTGTCCTCTCTTTCAGCTTAGTGATGCCAACTGCTCCTCCCTGCTTCAGAGCTGGAGCCTTTAGGTGTAGGTGTTGGGGGTTTTAAAGCAAACAAATGCCCTCTAGGAGGAAAGGAAACTTTTGTTATGGAGCGATACTCATCTCCCACCAGTCACAAGTGACCGTCCCTTTTTCTCTCTGATCTCCAAAGCCTTGTCTAGCCTGTCCCCGCTCGGTGGAGCGCCCCACAGGGTAGGAATGCTGCCACCTCTCCATCTGTGATACAAGCCTTTGCATTACAGAGGCTTTGGCGCAGCACTATTACCCTTTGGGAGGTGGAAGCGTCTCGGAAAAACCTCGCTATCCTTCGGTGTCGCCTTGGTGGTGACCAAAGAGAAGCTCTGCTGCATCTCGGCTGCTCCTTTGTACATGTTTTGGGGTAGGACTCACCCTTTCAGTGTCTCGCCAGGATGTACTGTGGGTCAAAAGCCTACACAGCTGAAGTGGGATTGCCTTTGGTGGCTTGACTGTGGGAACAGGGGCTGCAAGGGTGGTACATGGTACCCGGCAGGGAGTCTGCCCAGCAGCACAGAGCATCCCGGCGTGTCCGCGTCCATGCCTGTCCCCGGTATCCTGACAAAGCTCCTAACGAGCTCTGGTGGTCCCCGTGGCCAGCCCGGGGCCAGCGTGCATGACCTCGCTCTTAATTACCGCCCTGCGGCAGCTTCATTTGTATGGGCAGCAGGGTCCCCAGGCAGCGCCCTGTTCTGCGTGGCCCCACGGGCTCGAGCAGCGTGCGGAGAGCCGTCACCCCACCACAGACCGGGCGATGCTCTCTGACCCCTGCCCCTCCAAAATGCTGCCGCTTCACTCTCCGCAGCCACGGCAAAGACCCGTTTCAATGTATTTTAGCTCTTGGCCCTTTTTCCCCTTTGCCCATGCTTGCTCGTGCCGGGGTGAAGCTTGCCAACCTCCGTGGCTTTGCGGCATGCCTCCAGCGAGCGTCCCCCTGGAAAGGGGGCACGCGAGCCAAGGGCTCGAAATGCCGGCGGTCATCGTCTTCGGCAGGGGCTCGGGGAAGGCCGCGGTCCCCAGCAGATGAGCCGAGCTGATCCTGCCCCGCCACGGGCACCCCAGAGAAAAAAATCTCGGCTTTGGAACCTCGCCAGCCAGCTGCAGGCTTGCCCGGCTGCTGTTCTCCTTTTACATGTTTTATGGAGTAATTTGTACTATATTTACACGACGGTGATAAACAGTTTTTAAAATGGAAGCAAAGAAAACGCTGTTGAATGGATTGTTACAAAAAAGCCCTGTTTGCCATTCCAGCAGGGGGAAAAAAAGGGATAAAAATCACCATCCTAGGGACATGCTGTTCGTCAGATCTCGGTATTTTTTCCCTTGATTTGTGTGCCTAATGTGAGGAGAAGTCGCAGATGCATGCTGAATTCTGCAGGGAACATATGCATGCATTTAAATCATTTACAGCATTTACTGGTGCAATTGTAAAGCACATTATTTTTCTGCATTTGTAATTAGGCTCTAAACAGATGGTGAAGGACTGTAGCTTCTGATTAGACAGGCTTGTGCTCTGTTGGACGGCACTGTGAGAACAAACTGAGCTGAGAAAGTTTTCCTCCTAATTTATCACGCCATAGCGGGGGGGTGGGTAGAGTATCTGGGGCTGGCTTGAGCACAAACTCCAGCCCGTAGCAGGCTGGGCAAAGCTGAGCCAGCCAGCGAGTCTGCTCCCTCTGCCATCCCTGCTTGCTGATGGATGGGGTGCACACCCCACACCCCCCCAGCTCACCTTCGATTCCAGATTTTGTAGCCCTGCTTCGCTCTGCGCTGCACAGCTTAGGGCACCCAACAGCACAGGATGGAGCGCCTGCTTTGACAAATGCTTTTAATATGACGCAGAAAGCTTGGGTTTGAGAAGGGGCTTTAAAGCGGGAGCAAGCTCCAGGCGCGCGGCTGCGTACGAGGAGCGAGCATGCGTGCCTGGCGTTAGCTCTGCTCTTCGGCGTCGCCTTTTCTCTGCTGCCCTGGCGAGCCCTTGGCTTGGCGAGGTGGGTAGAGCTCTCCTGTACCTCTACTGGGGGCAACCTTGGGAGCTTCAGTAGCAACGTGCGGTTGGCCCATCGGATCTTCATCTTGAGGACCTGACTCCCATTTTAAACGCATCACCTCGGAGACCTGCTTAGCCTCATTTTTGACCTTAAACAGCAGCAACTTTGGCTCTTCACAGCCAAAGTGTAAGTATCTCTGCACCAAGCCCGTGTTCCCTTACGTGCGTGCTCACTCCAGCTGGTCAGGAGTCCCCCCTCACTGTCCTGTAGTCACATAGAGGAGAATTTATCAGGTGTTGTTTGTACTTCTTCCTACAGTTTCTCATTTTCCTGGCTTACCTCCTTAAATTACACGCGTGTGAAACCAACCAAAATGGATTAAATGAGAGGCGACTGGGAGGGCAGAGCAACACAGAAGAGGAGCGCGACGTGGGCCTGAGCAGCTCGACCTGACCCGTGGGGCTGGAAGTTGGGTCGCTGGGCGAGCAGCATAGGTGCCCTCCAGGTTTCCCCCCAAGGCAACTGGGTGACCAAATCTCCTTTGTATCCCCTTTGCCCCTACCCTCCCAGCTGTGCAAATAGCGATCACCTTCCCTTGTGTTTTTCTCCTGCTGCTCCCCTGGGTTACCGTCAAGGTTACACACAGGGGTGTCCAAGAGCTGACCGAGAGGGAGGTCATCTTCTACCTGGCACAGAGCTCCGGGTAGTCCCTAACCCCCAAAAAAGTGGACAACCCGGACACGCAGCTCGGAGACCGCACTGCGGGGAAGGTGACACAGCCAAGGGTATGGTGGCATGCGACAGGAGGGCACATCCAGCCTGGCCTGGGGAGATCCAGAGGGCTGTCGTGAGGATGCTGTGCCTGTAGATGGCACCTTTTGCTCTGCTGAGGAGGAAAGAAAAAACTGAGGGGGGG
>WAAD01024644.1:358083-420159 GCA_013389945.1 Fregata magnificens
TTTTTTCGGGCGAGTCAGGGCTCAACTTCTGCAAAGGCGCAGGGATGCGCGGCTCCGACCCCAGCCCACCGGGGCTGCACTGCAATGAA
Source organism: Fregata magnificens (assembly GCA_013389945.1). Classification (NCBI taxonomy): domain Eukaryota; kingdom Metazoa; phylum Chordata; class Aves; order Suliformes; family Fregatidae; genus Fregata; species Fregata magnificens. Next base: position 358,173 of record WAAD01024644.1, read on the forward strand.
AGAGGGGGGTTTGGGGTTTTTTTTTTTTATTTTTTTTGAGCCCTTCAAAAACATATTCAATGGTAAAAACCAGCTTTTCAAAAATGACAAACTTGCCCCGAATGGTTTCTTTTTATTTCTTGAGAAAACGTTTTATTTGAGGCGGGTTTTCCCCCACTTCTTTGCTTGCTCCTCTTTTCCTTAATCTCTGACAAAACCTGCAATCCTCTTTTACTTAAATAAATGTTTTCCTGACCACCTCAAATACCAACCCCCGCACGCATCCAACTTGGCGTTGGCTGGACATCTTTAGCTTTGAACTGCCTGGAGTCGTCGCCGGAGCCTTTATTTAAAGAAAATGCTCAAACTTCAAGAGTCTGGTCCCTATTAAAACTGGCCAGCTAAATTACATTCCCCTTCCTTTTAACTCGCAGAGTTTGGGGTTCGTTAGGGGTGTTTCGACTGTAAGCTTTTTGTGGCAGGGATAGCTTTTCCTTTGGTGGTATTCTTCAGTTTGATCTACGTGGCACCAGCCCCTTTGTTCTGATCCATGATTTTTGGATGCTACGTGAAGGTAAATAATAACCTGTGCCCGCTTGCAATTAGAAATATGGGTGTGGGGCTTCATTACTGGTGTTTAATTGGGAAAATACAAAATCTGGGGTGTTGGTAGTAAAGACCTGTCTTGGGGGGAAAAAAAACCACCACAAAACCCAAAACGAACTGATAAGGCTGTTGATAGAAAAGGCAACAGTTCTTTTTAAAAAAAAAAAAAAAAGGAGAAGGAAAAGCGGAGCTGGGGCAGCTTGTTTGGCCAAATAAAGGATGCGGAGGATGGGGTGATGTGCTGCCTGTGCGCAGGTGAATAGCGGAGCTGGCTGGGGCAGGGGCGCAGCCCGGGACTCTCTCTCGGGTACCCTGCGTGGGGAGGGGAAATCCAAAACCAGTCCCGTGCCGGCGATGCCCGGGGGTGCTGCCAGTACCTTCTTGCCAACCACTATCATTTCCCCAAGCTGCCTCTCCTCTCTTATCCACCAGTGTTTTTTGGCAGGGGTTGATGCTGGAACGGGAAGTTTTCTATGCTGGAGCATGTTTTTTTGTTGTTGTTTAGGGTTTTTTTTCTTTTCCCCCCTGTGCTGGGGGAAAAGCCCTCTCTGGCAGCAGATCCCCTGGGCACCACAGATGTCAAGGGGGTCAGGATAGCTGGCAGAGCTGCCGCTTCCTGGTGCCCGCCGTGGCCGGGCTGCACGCAACAAGCCGGGCTCCCTCCCGGGGTCTTCCCAGCGCATCCTGCAGCAGCCTGGGACGCCTCGTGCATGTGGCCTCGGTGCATGATTTTTTTTTTTTTTAATTTTTTTTGCTGGGATAAGGTATTCCCATGAGAAACTCGCATTTGTCAAAATCCAGGTGGGTGCTTCGAGAGAGGGAGTTTTACCACTGTCTCTCCTTCTCCCCTGTCCTGGGAAAGGAGGAGAGGAAATCCCTTTGCAATTCCATTTTCCTTCTCCACCCGCCTCCCTCCCCAGCACAAAGCTCTCTTGTTTCAGAAGGCAAACTGTAGGTTTTGCAGCACCAAGTCAAGATTGCGTCGTGAAAATACAATGTTTTGTTTTAAGACCAAGTTGTAAAACACTCCCTTTATGGGAAACTGTAAAAATTGACGTTCTCCTTTTTTTTTTTTCTCTGTGTGTGTGTGTGATAAGTGGGAGAAACAATGTTTGCAAGAGGTGGGAGCTGCACAGCTTGGCTGTTTGCTGTAGCCGGACCTGAGAAGGGCACCCAGCCCATGTGCAAAGGGGCTGTGTGCCCCTCCTGCGGGCATCACCTGAATGTAGGAGGGTGGTAGCACCAGAAATGTTTTCTGCTGCCCAGCTGCAATAATCTCCAGAATACTGTCCGTGGTGTATGGTAGCTCCTCTGCTGACCTGAGGGAGGTATGCAAAGAAAAATCCTCTTTGGAGCACACCCCAGGAGCAGCCGGGGTGGTGAGGACATCTTAAAAAGGATTTAATTTATGGAGTTTCTTAGATGTTCTGTGCAGATGGTCTTGAGCACAGATTATTTTTAAATTTAAGAAGCTTTAGGATATGGGGTTGGCTTGATGAGGGGCTGGCTGGTGGCCTCTCGTTAGGGTGTAAAACATCCCAGCTGTTTGCAGCTGGGCTATGGCAGCCTGGCTAATTTAGCTGGAGGGTTGCTTTGTGATCATAAACAGTTCAAAGTGCATCCCAAAACTTCTGCGTTTTTTCTCGCTACGGTGTCCTGCTTCCTCCAGAAAGACTTGTAATAAAGTTACAGGAGGATGAGGGTTAGTTTGGGGCTTTTATGACCCGAGACCTACAGACATGAAAAATCATGCCTTCATGCTTGTGTTGCTATCGGGGCCCTATTTCAGCATGCGGGTTCTGCAGGAGAAATGGGGAATCCCAGTGGTTAACATGCGCCCAAATCTTGCAGATGTCCTGGATCTTGCCCGTGGTTCGGTAACGACCAGGACGCTGTAGCAGGGGCTGGATTAGCACTTATGCACGGGCTGTGCCATGCGGCGTGCCGAGCTCGAGGCTTCGGTCAGTGTGGGCAGGAAACCTTTGGTTGTGGAGCCCGGTGGCTTTCAGTCTGTGAAGATGTTAGCACGTGGCTCTGGTGGGTGCTTGCTGACTGTGGCGTGCTCCATAAATGATCAGAGGGGCCATCCCAGGCACACATTTTCTCTTTTTCTGCTAGACAGCCTTGCAGAAGCACCTGCTTGAACCCATGCCCTGGGGCCAAGGACCTTGCTGGATGCGTCTTGCAATGGAAACTCTGAACTGGCAGTGGGAGGGCCATAATGTCCCCTCCCCAGCCTCTGCCAGAGCCAACGTTGCAGTGAGGCTTTTTTCCATCCTTAGCCTGAATCGCATTGCCCTGGTCTGTGCATTTGGTATAACAGCTGGTCTCCAGGGGAGAAAGAGGTCCTGCTTGGAGTACGCTGGGGAGAAAGTCACTGGGGGCAAAATCCTGATGGCAATAGGGTGATACGCTGGTGTCCGGGCTGCTGCAGCTTTGAAAAGGGTGTGTAGGAGAGGGACTGGACAGCTTTAGAGGGTCTTCAGCCATAGCTGGGGTCCTAGGAGGGCTTGCATGAACAAGCCTGTCACCGGTGATGAACTACTGTCATTAATCCAAATAACTTCATCTCTGCTGAATGCCTTTGTCTTTCAGTTTGACCCCCCTGCTCTCGGGGGCTGCTGTTTGGGATTGAGGGGTTTTGCGGAGTGTCCTCCTTAGTAGCCCCATCTTCCTTTCCCTGTGCTGTCTCTACCACTTTGGTTTTTTCCCCCCCCCTCCTAAAATTTCAGCTACCGAGTGATTAGCCACAGCGTGCCCACGGTGTTACTCCATCAGGCAAAGCCTCACTTTTATTAGCTTGAACAGCCAGTGGGCCTTGAAAAGGTCTGTTGCAGCAAAGTGCCTCTCGCTGAAAGTTAAGTGAGCTTTGTGTGAAAGCAGCAAGGACACTTCTGTCTTGATTTGGATGAGGCAAGAAATGGCCTGAGAGCTTTTGCAACTCAGGTTGCTCAGCGTGAGGGTGGTTTTATTTTTGGTTTGGGTTGGTTTTTTTTTTCCTTCCTCCAAAGCACCCCTGTTTCTCTCTCTTTTTGAGATCTACCTTTCCAGCCTGCACTTTGAGGTACCAGAGGACTGAACAAATAGCCTTGTTCTTTCTTTTTAGTGATGCAAACATCCAGCCTGGAGCTCAGGAGTAGCTGGAGGTAGGGCGACGGGGTGAGGTCTTGGGTGCACACGTACCCGGGGTCCTGTGCTGATGGCGGCTTGGAGTGGTGTCTGCTGCGATGAGTGTTTGCCAAGGAAGATGAAGTGAAATAACTAACTCATCTTCTTTGGCAGGGCTTTGAAATGTAGTTTGGCTACTGATTGCCGAGAGCTCCTGGTCCCGTGGCTGATGGCTTCTTCTTGAAGTTGACGCTGAATTTCTTATTGCATTGCTCACGCTGTTATGGGTGTACTTCTTAGAGTGAAGCTTATAGCGTGCTTCCCTCCTGCTGCTGTAAAAAGGTGATGCTCACGTTCAAAGCCGCACCTGAGCGTGGCAAGGAGGGAGGTGCTGTGCCGGTCCTTCCCTCTCCCTGCAAGTGGACAGCCCTGCCGAGCCCCTGGCTTCACTCCTGCGCTGCAGGGGCCAGCCAGAGCTAGAGGGCTTGAGCAATAGTCATCTACCATGTGTCTACTACGTGTGCTTGTTATTCTGTAAATGGAGCGGGCAATATTTAGATGAACCTTTTTCTTTAATTCCACTTCACAGATGTTGTCTCTTGGTTTTTTTCCTCTTTTAAAAAACCCCCTCTGAACCAAACAGAAGTTGCATGCTTGCATCTGAAGCAGTGCAGGCAGGAGCGCCCTAGGATATGTGAGCCCAGGCTGCGTGGCAGCGTTACAAACTCGCTCAAAAATGTTGTGTCGGAGCCCGAGGATGTTGGACACTTCTCCTGCGTCATTTTGATAGTGGTGCTTGGAAGCCCAGCCAGGCTGCTGCCCAGCCCCGGTCAGCAGGCAAGCCTTCCTTCTTCCAGGCAGGGCACAAGAAGAAAGTGTCTGGCCTCCTGTTCACCAGCAGACTTTGGGTCAGGCCTTCAGCATCTTTACATATGCTACTTTGTCCATTGCTGTATGTTTTTTAAGAGTCTGGAGAGAGGTTCCTGTCTTGTGAGATCAGACTGTGCAGGCTGCTTCACTGAGTTCAGCTTTCTACCTCCTCCTAAAGCAATAATTCCCACCCTTCTTCCCCCTCCTCCTTTTTTTTCCTCTTTTTTTTTTTCTTTAACTAAGCTCTGTTGCTGTTGGCTGCTTTTCCACCTTTTCATCCCACGTTAGCATCATCTCCTCTGCAGCCCTGCTGCTCCTTTGCTGCCTTGCCTCCGTGTGCTGTGCTCTGTGTTGGTGCAGCCCAGGAACCAGGAGAGCCGAGAGCCTGTTGGCTTGGTCTCCATACTCCATCCCAGTCTGCCTCCTAGTCTAGGAGCTACCCTTCTAGCTTAAGTGAGGTTTTGTGATGGAAAACGGTTGCTAGTCACCACAGGCATCATAGCAACCAGTGCTGGAGACTCAGTAGAGCCAGTGTTGTCCCACTCAAAAAAAAAAAAAAAAAAAAAAAAAAAAAAAAAAGGCATCTCCTCTTCCATCTACCCAAGAAAGATACCGCCTTTGCCATGGAAGGATGGGTGGCTGTGCCCGCTGCAGTGGGGAATGGGGGTCCCTCTTCCCAAAGCCCCCAGGGTGTTATTTTAATATTGCATGAACAAAGAGGCGAATCAGATGTTTGTACTTGTAGCACTAAATGACTTTCCTTGGGGATACTGCGGCTGGGGTGTGCTGCAGCGGAGGGTTTGCATGTTGCTAATGCAGAGCCGGGCAGTTATCGGGATTATCTTATGGCAGTTGCAATGACTTGGAAAAACAATTTCACTTCCAACCCAGACAAAGTTTTCCTGCATGGACTGAGAAGTTGAAACACGGCATTTTCTTCTTGGCTAGTCTTGGGCCGTTGGTTAAACAACGGTGTTAATGTTGTCTTGGAGCTAATGCTTGTTTGCTACGGGAAAGCAAACCTCTCACAGCCCCAAACAAAATGTTTCCACTCCTGTCCTTGTTTTGAAATGGGAGTAAACTGCTGGAAATGTGGGAGACTTTGGTGTTACTTGATGTTAGTAAGTAACAGCTCTCGCTTTTTTGCCTGCTAGAAGAAAGGTTTAGATACCACCAATTGGTGCTAGCTGGGTTGTGCAGAGCAGCTCGGACTCACTGTCAGCTTTGTGGACATCCCCTGGGCTGGGTGGGGAGAAAAACACCCGTGTCTCCAACCTCAGCTTTGCTTTTGGGTTGAGGGAAGGGGAGAGAGCATCTCTCACGCTCTTTCTCCTGCAAGCACCGTCTCAGGTCTTAGGCGGGTTGCGGCAGCCGCCGGCAGCCGTGCCCCCTCGCTCCCTGTTCTGCGTGCATCCATCCTCCCCCCCCCCGCCATGCATACAAATATGCTGGCCTGTATTTATTTAACAACGAAATTTTTTCCTTCACTGCAGGGAATAGAAGAAAAAAAAGGGCAAATTTTTTCACTGGGAACAAATCTCATTTTCAAGAGTCCTGACAAAATGAGCCATAAAATTACAATATTTCAAAGTGCTTTGTAATTCTAGCGCGGACGGCTCTTCATCATGGAATCTGAAAGCTCAGAAAATATAAAACTCATTAGATTAAAATAAACCACCTACCGCGTGGAAGAAAAGCTTATTTATCAATATCAATTTGCTTCTGATTACCCTGTTCTGCAATTTGTTATTTTTAGGAATTATGATTTGTGTATAGCTCATGCCAATATGTGGTGGTGGGGGGAAATAAAATTAACTTTTACTTTTTTCCTTTTGAATCCTACTTATTGTAAAGACCTGGCCAAAAAGCAATAAGAAGAAAAGGTGAGTTTCTAGCGGTGCTTCCATCTGAGGAGCAGAGGGATGGGAAAGCGGGAGCCGCTGTGCCTCTGCAGCGGGCTGTGTTCTGCTGCGAGGGTTGGTGCCAGGCAACGTGCTTTGCTGAAGAGGATCCTGGGGGTGGTTTCTCCAAGGCACGTTTGGTGGTGGCCCTTGTTGAAGTGTCTCCTGGCTGTTCTTCCAAGGTGGCCAACGTGACGGAGGAAGCTGGGGGAGAGTGGGCATGGACGGCGTGCCGGGGCTGGATGGCTTGGACGCCTTCCAGCAGCTGGCCGGATGCCACGGGCACGGTGGGATCCTGGTAGCATCTCGGGGACTTCTACTCTGCCTACCTTTGAGCAAACGCCGCGGGTGGGCAGTGCTGGCTGCCGGGCTCCCCTCTTTGGGGGACGTCGTCTGTGCCGCGTCGCCGGAGAAGGGGCTTTTTGGGAAGGCGCGTACAGTTTCCTCGCATGGAAGCCATTTGGGAGGCGCTTTGATTTACGCTTTCATTTCTTCTTTATGCTCCCGGAACAGCGCAGAGCAAACAGAGAGGCTGACACTATAAATTTTGAGGCACAAGCGTCGCGGTGCTGTTTGGGGAAGGGAAGACCAGGTTGCGGGGGAGAGGGGCCAGGGGTTCAGGGGGGCGATTAAAGATGCCAGCAGCAGCTCGAACGTGAGAGCATCTCTGCCAGCAAGGCACAGCCGCCGCAGAAGCCGCTGCTCTGATGGAGGCAATTAAGCGTGTTTTGTGTGCGTGTGAGCCGTTCTTATATGCAAGCACCCCAACAGTGCATTTAAAAATAACCAATACAGGTGCACAGCCTGGAAGCTGGTGCTTGAGCACCTTGAGAGCAATAGGTGGCCCGGGCTTGAGAAGCGGGAGCATCTCTACTGCAGTGTTTCGCGGAGGTGAGATGCTAGAAGGCTCTTGGAGCCTCGTTGCCAACTTCACGCGGATTAATGCGTGCTGAGGACGGGAGCATGCGCTGGCCGGGCTCCGTCCGCGTAGCCAAGCAGGTGGGATCTTTGTCACATTTAGGGATGCAGCCATGCTGTTTAAGCAGCAAAATAAGCCACTTCCTGGGCTTGGGAAGGGGGCGTCTGGGGCAAGTGGGCTGACAAACCTCTGCTCAACCTGAGCTGGTTCCTAAACTTTCAAGCCCTGGACTTCTTTGCAGAGCAGTGTTTCAGCGGTAGAAGCTCCTCCGGTTCCCATCCATCACCATTTAATGCGGTTCTGTCTGCTGCTTCCCGTGCCTTGGGGAGCGGTTGCCAGCGGACTGGGAAATCTCTGGTTTAACATTAGTGCTTTTGCAGCCAGGAGACAACAGTTAAGTTCCCAGAGATGACTTGCCCAGAGACATTATTATGCTGGAAACTGCACCGAATGCTTCCTACAAAGAGCCTCTTTCAGGCAGAAGGTGCGATTTAATATGCTCTTAGTCACAATTTTTAAGTTCTCCCTGGAGACTTCTCAATCCCGTTCCTAAATTTGCAATATTCGAGTGAACCATCTCGGAAAACCAGTGAAGAGCTGCAATATTAATGAAGACAGACAAAATCAAAATGACATTTCAGGCAATTACTTACATAATGAAGTGACTGACTTGGAATATACAATATTTAGATTTATCATGATACTTGAAAGGGGATGCTGTCAACCGCCTTTATTTCTACATCACGTAAATTGTTTTTCCGCTGGCCTGTTGCTTTTTAAACATGGTCTGTGAAGCTGGAAAATAATGTTTCCGCTCTCTTGGGCTGATAGCGGTGCTATTTTAGAAGAAAGTTAGCGTTTTCCTCAATGGCATTTTGGCACAGCAGAAGGCGGAGGAAGAGCTCGGGGTTGCGCTGCCTTGTTTGTGTCCATCGCATCCTTTCTGGCGGCAGCACGATGAGCTTTGGCTCTGCGCTCCGGGCTTGATGCCGGCCAGGGGGATGCGGGGGCCTGAAACAGCAGCATTGTCTATGTCTGAGATTTCCTCCTCCCTGAAACCTGTTAAAGAAGGGGGGAAAAATGGAGAAGTTTGGGCTTTTTCTTCATTAGAAGAGTCTATTCTGCTTTTGTTGGTCAAATCTAAAGACTTAAAGGGCCTGATAGGACGCCCGACTCCTGGGGAAGAGGTAATTTTTGTTTAGAAACTGGGTTTCTGGATGATCTGCTGGCACGGAACGCTCAGAAGTCAGAAACTTGTCAGGGGATGGAGGATTGAACTCTCCTGTCCTGTCCGTGTGTTGCAGACCTGTGGCAAGTTTTCCAGGGAGATTGGCACGATACGCCTAAAAGTCAAGCAGCGCTGATCCCAAATGTCTTCTCAGGCTTGCGCTGAGTATCCTAAAGATGCACAAAAAAGAGCACAGCGCTGTTTTTCTTGCCTAGGCACTGGCCTTTTCCTCCTAGAGACTCTCTGGTGGCAAAACAGCTGAAGAAATTAGAATTTAGGGCCCTTTCTACAGTGACAGAGTTGTTATGAACCGTCTTCTCTGACACATCCACCAGTAAAAATAAAATACGTGTAGCTATTACTTTGAAGCTCCTTTAGGAGCATCCGCAGAGGTGGGGCTGAGGTGCGGGCTCCCTCGCAGAGGTAAGGACCACCCCGCGGGGTGCCTGCGCCTCTCTTAGGGTGGTGATGGGGTGCTGACCCCTCCACCCTTAGCTGGGCTTACAGATGCAGTCTGTGCCCATCGCAGCGCTACGCTTTTGGGTAACTCCGCACGTTGTCGTTGCGTTTGGTGTGTAAAGAGCAGGGTGATGTAAAGGGAAGGCTGGGCTGCTGCTTTTGGGGTAAACTGAGAGCGATGGTGGGCGAGGTGGTACCGTGGGTTTATGGATAAGCTGTCTGGGTGCTCCCCAAGTGGGAATCGCGTATATCACTGCAGTTTATTCAGGCCTGTTGCCTTAGTAATCTGTTCTCCGAGTGCTGCGAGCACTGGGTGAACCAAAACTTGCTGTGTACACAACCAGTCGCAAGTGTAACAAGTCCCCGCTTAGGCTGGTAAATGGGAGATGGGATTCATTACTCCTTTTAGCGCTTGATCTCGAGTGGGAGCCGCTTATGGATTTAAGTATGCGTTCATCTCTGTTTGCTGCCCAAAAGACTGGCTGTCACGTACGCTCTCTGCCTTTCATGTCCCTGGGTCTGCTGCTGCGTGGATGTGCTGAGCTGGTAGGAAAATGTTCCCCCAGAAACAGGGAGAGCTTTGGAGACAGGTCACCGAGATGTCCTGCCTGCTTTGGATGGGGGGGTCTTTGGCTCTGCATGAGCTGCCTGGGGGTTTCTGTTGTGCCTATGTGCTGTGTGTGACGTGTATTATTTATACTTGCCTCTGGGGTGGAATGTTTTAAAACATCACATGTATGAATTTCCTTGCAAAGTGGGACTTTGCCAAGGTTTTGCGGGGTTGGTTCAGAAAGACCTTCGTATTTAATGGTCTGAAAACCATGGGAGGACGCGGCCGTGCTAAGCAGCTCCTTGTTACTCTTTTATTCTGCTGCCTCGTCGCGAGGAGTCACCCGCTGTATCGAATGCGAAGCTAGGGAAATTTGAGAGGCAGAGTGGGATGTGAGCGTGTTTGCAAGCCTGTCTGCTCGCAGCGCTCTCGCAGGGCCTGTTTCGCTGCCCGCTGGGTGGTTTGAGAGGCTTGAGGGGCTCTGCTTTGTCCTCCAAAATCCCAGTGCCTTTTCAGTGATTCTGGGTCAAGCTTACCACGCAGCTCTGTCAAAACATCCCAAGTCCTGGTGCCGATCGCTCGCGGCTGCGTGGCTCCTGGGTTGCAGTGGCTCTTCCTTACCCTCAACGTCCCGCTCGGTGCTCGAGCGGCTCGTCTCAGCTGGGGCTGCTTCTGCTCTAGGCCTGACCGCAGAGGTCACCGTGGCTTATTCCCTCACCTGAGATGAGCCTTGGAAAGTGAAAATAAAAAAAATGTATTGCCTACACCAGGTTAATCCTGGTTTTGATTTGGTGCTCACCAAGTGGATGGTTGGAGCTGCGTGGACCAAGAAAGTGCTGGTGGCGCTCTTGGGTGAAGCGCCCTGTAGAAAAGCCAAGTGTTAACAAAATGTTGATCTCCTGGGTGTTCCGCTGCAGCTTCGGGGCACTAAGGCGCAAGCTGGGACAGGGCTGCATCTCTCAGTCTGCTTTGGGGAGACAAGGTAGTATCCATAAAGAGCTGGACTTGACGCTGCCTTTCTTCTTTGACAGGAACCATGAAGCGTCACACGGCTGCCGGCAACTTTCTGCTTCCCCTCTTGCTTCTGGAGCTGGTCTCTCTGGGTAAGTCGTCTGTCCGTCTCTCCAGTGCTGTGCTCTTCTCTCCCCACCCCTCTCCCTGCTCGGGTCTCGTGTTTGCGAGGTACAAGGGTAATATTTGCTGCGCTTGCAGTCTCCTGGTGAATATCTAAAGGCAGAGCAGCGTTGCGGTGGTGATGGGGAGATGTGGATGGTACGGGTAAGCAGACCGCCCATCTCCATCACATGCGGTCCCGGGGACCTGCGCGTTGGGCTCCCGTGCAGCTGCTTTTCCTGCAGTCGGTAAAAGGGCACGCGTGGCATCAGACGGCCCTTCCTGGGAGGGACTGGAAAGAAGGAAACTTGGAGGAGGAGGATGCGCTGGTGAACCCAATACTGGTAGATGCTCCTGGTGTATCTCAGTGGGAAGACCTTAGCAACTTCCAGATGTGAGTCCACAGAGTCCAAGCTGGTGGTGGACCTGGCGATAGACACGGCGTTAGGTCATTTTGTGTAAATAAAACCTAAAGGAAATTAGAGGGAACGGACACAAGGCAAGGATGCAAACCAGAAGCTTGTTAGCTGTTCAACAACAGAGCTATTACTGGTAGGGCTCCCCCTGTGCTTTCAGCAGCAAAATTATTACCTGAACTGTGCTTTAATATATGCTGTGTGGGAAATAACTCCTCTCTGAGCTGCAAAACCTCTTTTCTAATTCCAGCTGGAGGGAAGGGCAGGGCTTTGGGCAGGCAGAGCCTCTATGGTCAGCTTTCCTCCCACCGCCAGGCTCTGCCCCACAAGCAGATGCTCTTAGTCTTCCCCAGCGCGTGGGCTTCTGGTTGGGGGGACGTGGGGTCCAGCCTGGCTGCCGAGTGGCAGCTTGTGGGACAACTACCTTCTGGTGCAGCAAACGTGCCTCTTTGGGCTGGGCTTTGACGTATCCCGGGATGCATAAGTACTGTAAACACAGCAAAGCCCCGTGAAAATCGGGATTGTTGCATGAATGGGCTGAAGCCCCCGGGTGCCGAGGGGCAGAGAGGGAGGCCGGGGGGTGTGTGTGCCTGTGTGGCGCTCGCTGATAAACGAGAGTGTGTGTGTGTCCATTTGATAGCACTGTGCCCTTTGGAATAAAGGCTTTTCTTTTTTTTTTTTTTTTTTTCCCCTACTAAAGTCTCAAGATGGCTTGCCCAGATTGGCAGCCTGATTAAGCAGTCAGTGGATGACATTAGCTGTGACTGACAAGCACAGTCAATCTCCCTCTGGTGTCGTATTGGATCAAGTATAGCCTCACCAGTTAACTGCCCTGTCGTTCCTCTGGAAGGGGAAAAAAAATAAGTGAAAAAGACAACCCACCGAGTCCTTTGCCCCAGTCTGAGTCTCCTAAAACTTGCCCCCTGGCGAGATCACTTGCCACGAGTGGTTCAGTATATCCCGTTGGAGGTGGGGTGGTGGGTTTTGCTTGCCTGGCTGGGGACTTGCTCCTTCAAACGTCCCTGTGCGGTCAGTCGCAGCACCCATAGCCGGTATGTGCACGGTCCTGCGTGGCTGGATACAGCAGATAGGCGATAGTAAGCTGCAAAGCCTTGGAGAGGCAGCGCAGAGAAATGGGGATTTGGAGGCTTGCAGACCAGCAGTGTGTCAGCCCCTCTCTCCCAAACCCTGCCCTGCCCATGGCTTGGTTGTCATCTCTCTGAGGAGCCCCTGCCCTCCATAAGCAAGCTCTGGCACAACGCTTGTGCCTGGGATCGGGAGGAGAAGTGCGTGGATGCCCTGCCATACGGCCTGGGGACTGCGGGTGGTGGAGCTCCTCTCCTGGAAGACTTGCAAAGCTCCGGGCAAAGCAATTTGGTAGGGTAAATGCAGAAGTGCAGCACGAGTGGGCTTGGTGCGTTCGGAAGAGGGTGGTTTAACTCTGGCACGGCAGTGGAGTCTGCCCGCTCCTACCCAGCTACTGCTGCAGTCACCAGAGATGGGCAGAGACCTTCACCTCCAGGTTAGGAGGGACCGAGGGATGCCAGCTAGAAGAACAGCTCCATGATTACCATGCTCTTGCATCAGTAATGGCCAAGGACATGAGTATTGACTCTGAAGAGCAAAGAAGCAGCAGGTTTTACAGGAATGACATGGAGCAGGCGTGGAAGACGCAAGCAGAGAAGAAAATTTCCCAGCACATCAAAACAATGTTGACGGTGATCCCTAGGAGCCTGTTGGTAGCACCAACCACCAACAGGAGGGATAAAGGGTTACAAGTGTGTGGTGGAAGTGATGGTTTTCTGCCGTGCACCTTGCTGGGGGACCATGGGCAAGAGCTGTGTTGAGGGATACAGTGATGATATATCCCAGGGTATAGCCAGGTGATAGCAGTAGTCTTGCAGGAGGAAAATCCAGCTGATGATCCATTAGATGAAGCCATAGAGGATGGCTGGTTCACAGCGATGCCTTTGGGAAAGTGTGTACTCGCTTTCAGGGTATGTGGTGTGTGGCTGCGATTCCCAAATTAATTTCTGTGAAAGGACCAGCATGCCCAAAGTCATCAAAACATTGACAGTCCTGGATTAAATGTGAAAGGAAAACTTCTGGCCATCTTAGACTAGGTGGCAGGACGTATGCGTGGGAGACTTGTGTTCCATAGATTGGCTAGACAGCACCCAGGTTATGAGGGTAAGAGCTTATGGCCACACCTGACATGGGGAGAAGGTTCCTGAAGGTGCCCCAAGGATTCAGCCCTCGGTAGGGCTCTGGGCTGCGGGAAATAGCTGTGGTTGGGACGTGAGTGTTGAAGCTGGCCAGGGGGACAGGCCTGATGGAGCTGTGGCTTCAGCCACAGCATCCCTTTTTTATTTTTGGGGGGATGGTTTCCCTTTGTCATAGCGTGCATCTTTTGACCTACATTTTCGTATCACTCAGACGCTTTCTCTCCATCCCCTCCTGTCGTGCACTGCCCTTCTGAACACTGACAGTCTGGCAGTGTGGCGACAGCCTTGCTCTTTATCCTAGGATTTGCAGCCCAAAGCAGAGTCCTGCCTCCGGACCCTCCTTCAGCTTTCCCCGGCTCTCAGGTGCCAGTCGCTCTCCTCTGTTACCACACAGATCCTGTGTGCTCACAGGCTGCTGGTTTGAATGCCTCCCAGCACCTGATGCAGATGGATTTGGAAGTTGCAACTTATTTTTAGTATAGTGGTGATATTAAGAAATATATTTTGAAATAGAGGGGTTTTGCAGAAGCGAGTCCCCTGTGGGAAGGGCTGCTTGGTGTGTTTTAGCCTCATCTGCCCCCTTCAAAGCCTGCTGGCCCCAGCACGGCAGCCAGCTACCAGTGTGCTTCGAAGCCTCTGGAGATGCCATTAGCTCTAAATAACCCATTTTGTCAGGGTCCTTCTCATTTTCTTTCCAGGTACTCCAGAGGCTGAGATTTAAACGTGCCTTTGCAAGAGCGCTGCCTCTAGTGCTTTCCAACTTCTCCAGGTGTTTAACAAACCTGGTGTCTTGGGAAAGAGGGCAGTGCTGAAAATCCCTGTCTTGTTATGGAGGGAGCCCATGGCCCCCGCCCCGCCGAGTGGGTTTTCCATGGGCGCTAAGCAGGTTTGCACATGAGCACAGCTGGCACCTGCGCCCGAAAGGTCTCGGGAACATCTCCCTCCGTCGGGAGCTTGGGCAGGTGAAGAGGATGCTGCAATGTGGTCTGGTGGTTCTTTCTTAAGGTGGGATGCTGAAGCGCAGGGCGTGAGGGTGGTGGCAAAGTGTAGCATGGTCGGGGGGAAACCTGGACACCTGAGCTCAGCCGGGCTTTGCTATGCCTTTGCCTGAAGCAATGTCTTTGCTGTTGCAGCATGGCTGGGGTAACAATGGAGGTGATGCTCTGTAATGGCTGTATTGAAAGGAGCCTGGCTGGATCTGCATCTGGTGTGGTGGGGGTTTGCGAGGGGATGTCATGCTGCCCCTTTGCTGGCAGTTTTTTATACTTGCACGACCTTGGGTTTTCGCTCGGCTCAAACCAAAGGCAGTTACGAGGGGTCACAGCGGGGAAGTGATGCCCCATCGCTTCCAGCCAGTCTCCTTGCTGGGGGCTGTGCTTGGGACCCTAGTCCTGCCTCTTCCCCTCCCGGGACTGGTTCCTGGGACTCCCCATTAATGGGTGTGAACTATTTTGGCCAGACCAGTTCAAACCTCCACTTCCCCGTGCACAGCCCTGTTTTTGATGCCTGGCAGCTGAAACTGCATTTCTTAAAGTCTGCAGGCTGGGCTGGTTCCGGCTGCGTACCGAGGAAAACCCATCCCTCAAACGCAGCCCGGTCAACGCCAAACCTTCTTGGAAAATTGTGCCTTTCTCTCCCGGCACCTCTTTTCCTGCATCCCTCGAATGGTAAATCTTTCCTGGTTCACTTTTCCCCTGGTTCAGGCTGCGGTCGTTGTTCTCCTATGTGCTCTGCACTTGACTCTGTCACCTAATGAGGCTGCGGCACGGGGCGCTGTGGTCTGGGGGCAGGCTCGTAAGATTCCAGCTCCGTAAAAAGGGAGTAGAAAGAAGTGAGCCTGGTTATTAAAGGTGAAAGGAGGCAATTAAAGGGAAAGGCGATCAGGTGATGGGAGAGGGGAGGCACACTGGGTTTTGCTGGGATGGCTGACAAGGTGAAAGCCTCTCAACCGTAGGAACAAAGCGAAGGTATTAATCATGTGCTAAAACAATAATTGATGTTCCTGGTCCCCGAGCTGTTGGCTTCCCCCTTCCCCTCTGCCTCCACCCTGCAAAAGAAAATGCTAACAAAAGAAAGGCCGGTTCAGGGAAGCGGCTCCCCAGCCAGCTTCTATGGGGGACCGCACGATGCTTTCTGTCCTCCTGTTAGCCTTCATCTCGGGGGTACCCCTCTCCATCACAATGCCAAGCAGCAAGCGTGCATCTCTCTGTGCCCTGAGCCTCTCCTAGCCGTGCTGGCCCGCGCGCGACGTGCCAGGGAAGTAACATCTTGCTTTTGTCCTCTTCCCAGGTCGGGGCAATCGGTTGCCGTACTTCATAAACTACTTCTTTGACACCTATCTGCTGATCAACGAGGATACTCCCGTGGGTAAGTGGGGCGTGCCTGTGGGCAGGGGGTCCGCTGCTGCCGACCCCCTGATGGAAAAGGATTAAAGCAATGCTTTTCTTTTCATTGACAGATGTAGCTTATTTTTCTTTCTTTATTTAGCTAGGGATCGGTTTTTAGTAAATGCAGAAATCGACCCGGTCATTCTCGTCCTCTTTCCAGACTCTCAGTCCATTAAACTTGTGCTCTTCAATCAGGGCTCGTGACTGGCTTTTAATGCGGGAGGAATCGATTGGGAGCGGAGGGTGGCTGGGATGGAGGCTATGGAGGCCCCTTCTCACATCTACTGCCACTTTCAACCATGCAACGTGAGCAGCAGCCTCCTTAAAAAAGTGCTCTTGCCTCACCTAAGTCGTCACTGGAGCTGTCAAGGGTTGGAGGGCTCTGGAGATGTCTCCTCTAGTGACTGCTCAGCTCAACCAGGGCTTCCAGCTGAGGCTTCCGTCTCTTCTTGGGGATCCCCTCGGTTGCATCTTTTGCAGCCCATGGTGTCTCGCTTGTGGGTTTGGGGCGGTGTCTGAGCAAGGAGGCAGGACACGGAGCCTTGGTGGTGAGTTTTGGATAGACAGTGTGGAAGCTCCTGGGTGGTAGCTGAGCTCTGCGTGGAGATGCGTCCTCAGGAGAAGGCTTGCTGGAGCCGCAGCCGTCTGCCTGGGGAGTTTTGTCTTGCAGTGATGCTCAGGTTTATTTGCAATGGGAAATAATACCGAAAATCAATGCCTGGGTGCCTTCGCTCACAGCACCGCAGAAGGCATGCTGTGAACAATGCAAGGAAAGGAAGGACCTGACTTCATTGTAATTTTTCTCTAATTTCCGCCCCCCCCCCCCCCCCCCCCCAATGACTTGTGTCCGTGTCATTTTTCATAGCCTTCTTCAGTGAGCCCATCCCTTACGGGACATTTTACACCTGGTTGCTTTGCTTTGCTGTCTGTATGCTCCCTGCCCCTCGATTGCTGGTGTCCCTGCAAACACACTTAGTGGCGAACGTGCTCCGGGCAAGTCCCAGGGAAGGAAGCAGCTGTGCAAGAGCAGGAGTGAGAGCTGGTTGGAACAGCTTAATGGAAATGCTTCCTCACCGAGTACGTGGTTCTTGAAGTACTTGAGCTTGAAATACCTAATGGGAATTGGACTGAACTTCTATTTTGGCAGAAAATGGGGGAAGATTTCTGACAGTCTGCTTTCCAGTGAGATATTGTGCGAGTAAAATTGTGCTTGGAATTACTTTGGGGGTTGAATTTTATTTTTTTTAAACTTGGTATTATGCTGTACAGAAACGCAATTCACTCTTAAGAATATTGGCACCCTGGGATTTTGTTTCCGGATGTACCGGAGGGAAATGTCAGCCTTGAAAGTGTTGACAAACAGCGTTTCTGTTTTTTCTGTTGTTGGTAGATGGCTTTGGAGTTAGGCTTATTAACTTTAAAAAAAAAAAAAAAAGACATCATCTGGAAACACCTTTCTTATCCTGACTGGGGTGTCAGCAGCAGAACCGCAAGTGGTGCCTCTTACCCAGAAAAAAACGTGGCTCCTTTTTTGGGGTCTGTTAGAAGCGCCCATCACCGTGGCCTTACCTAGCCCCAAACCAAGCAGTCCCCGCTCGCTGCCTGCCATGCCGAAAGGAATCTTAAGCAACAATTAAGAGATCATTCCCCCTCTAATCACTTACAAGAGTAAATTAGTCTTGTCAGGAGCTATTAAGACAGAGAGCTCAGAATTCATTAGGCAAGATTGGGCCGAGGGAGCTGCTGGTGCTGCCGCCGGTCCAGGCTGATTAATTTCTCCCAAAACATCATCAATGCCCATCTGTTTCATTTAGGTCCAGGGAGAGCAATTTTCAGGTGGACTGACCCTCTAGTCAGTTATTTCACCCAGAAGTAATGGAATACACGCACACACGTCGGGGGCGGGGAGCACGGGGAATAGGAGACGTGAGCTTGAGGAAGGCGAAAGCGATTGAAGGGGCTGGGGAATAAACTTGCAGGAGGAGGGGGGAGATGCCTGGAGAGGAGGAGGAGGAGGGATAATGACTGGTTGGACCGTGGTGGCACGGACGAGGTGGGACACCGGGAGAGCCCACGTCAGCTGCAGGTAGCCAGATCGTCGTGTGTTTTACGCTGACAGCAGAAGTACTGGCTGGTTAACAGCCCCTAGAAGAAGAGTTTGCAGGAGACGGACCGTCCATCTTTATTGTGCTGCTCACTGCCTTAAGCAAAATCATTCCAAGGGCCATTTCATTTAATTCCAAACCTTTTAGAGGGCTGTGGGTAAGGGAGAGTGGCGTGGATATCGATGCCAGGTGAGTTGCTGGAGGTCTCTGGCAAGGTGTGATGCTCACCGGCGTGCTGGGGAGGCGGTGTTGCTGCAGGTGGGGTTACCTGTAGCCCCGGGTTTGTCAGCAAGTGGGGATGGGCAGGCAGTGCTCTTGGTTGGGGTCCCCCCTGCTGCCAAAGGAACGTCGTCTTAGCGTAATGTAAAGGCTGGAGTCTAATTGCCCAGCAAATGGATTTTCTGTATGCAGGACAGGAGTGGGAAAATGAAGATGATCCATCATGTCGGGTCTGTAACTGGCCTTATAACCACCTAGCTTGGATTCACCCGAGTTCTCTGAAAGCTTTCATGCCTCAACGCCTTGGAAAATGCATGACAAAAGAGGCCATTCAGACAAGTGCAATTCCACTTCATCCTAGCGATAACATTTTAGCATCACTGGAATAATGTTGTCTTAAAAGAGGGCGAAATGGTTTAATTGTTGCACCCGAGCTGATAGCACGTACTTGGCTTTGCTCTCGGGCTGCGCCGTGTCAGGGGCATGGTCACCCAGGTGGGCTGGGGACAACATGTCCCTCCGCCCCATCAGAGCTTGGTCCTGCACGCCCTGCTCAAAACTGGGAGAGGGGAGTAAATTTAGAGGACCGATCTCTGTAAAGCCTGCTGAGGTTGAGCAGTGCACGGCAAAGGGGGAAACCTGCCAGGATTTAGTTGCAAGGCTTGACCACCCCCCAGGCAATGTGAGCGTCAGAAGATGCTGGTGAAGGGTGCAGAGCTGGGAAAGGCGCCCGGGATGGCTGGCAGGTGGGGAGGCCGGTCTCCCCTGGGACTTGTGCCAAGGCTGCCTGCTGTTTGATTCCCTTAGTTATTTCTGGGCAGGAGAGCGTGCAGCTGAGGCTCTCAGCTCTCCGCCCTGCCAGGATGCTCTCCTGTGAGCATCGCCGGGATGCATCCGGTGCCTGGTGGGATGCTCCGCCCTGGGTCCCCCAAAGTTGGCTGCCTCAGCACCTCCTCCCGCTTGTTAACCCGTGACAGAGTAGGGCCAAGGAGAACCTCCAGCTCAGCAAGTCTGATGGCTGGGGCTGCTAGTGAGTGACAGCCCTGAGCAGTGCTGGCTCAGCACTCGGAGCCTGGCTGGGTGCATGGTTTTTGGGCAAAGGCCTTGCGTGCTCCCTGACTCAGCAGCTCGGTGCCACCGTGATGTGGAGGGATGGGTGGCTGGGAGCTGCTGAGCACAGCGCCTGCGAGGAGGTGGGGACGTGTATGTGAAAGGAGGCAGAGAGGGGCTTGAAAGCATAAGAGTGTGTGTGCAAGGTATGGGGCTGTGCTTTGTGCTCAAAGCCCCCTTCTTCCTTCCCTTCAGCTTTACGCTTCTCCCAGGAGGCATGGGCTGTGCTCTCCATCCCCTAGGTTCACCGTGCTCAGAAAGCAAGACGGATGATTGACGGGGAATTTTACGTGCTTCTGCCCCCCTTTGCTATGTGCAACTTTTGCTGAGCTGGTAAAGGCACCGTAAACAGCTCATGTTTTGGGAAGAGGGTGGGTATGCCTTTGCGAGCTCACAAAAAACCCTGCTTGTTTGGGGACTTGCAGATGGTGACTTCCAAACACCGTTGCAGAAATTTCAGTCAAATACAGTAGAAGAGAGGGTGATTGCTGGAGACACCCAGATCTCTTGGTGGTGTTGACAGAGTCATGAGTTCTGCTGGGGAGCATGCATGTGGAAACAGTCTTGCTTGGGCACCCAGCTGTCTGTTGGCCGTGCCGTTGGATGTTTGAGGATCCCAGTCTGGCTCATGGCACTGAATAGGAGAGCTTTGTTGCCTGACAAATTTATGATGGTGTGGTTTGACTTTCTGCAGTGGGGAACTCGGATTACGCTTTCCCAGGGCAAGCTGGAGCCCTTCCAGGGTGGGCTATGTTGAGTAGACCACCTCCTCTGCTTGCAGGAGAAGGCATGAGGACTTTGAGAGAAGAGCTGATTCCACCCACNGGATGTTTCTCCACCAAGTTCTGAGGGGCAGAGCTGAACCTTGCTCTTTGAGACCTACTTCACCAAAATGGCCCATAGTGGAGACTTCCCATGGAGCTGGGGCTCTTACTGTGCACCCCAAGTTGCTGCAGCCTGAGAGGGGCCAGGCATAGTGGAGCACTGCTGCAGTGTAGGTGTACTTTTGTTGGCCGGTGGTGATTAAAGTAATTAGGATGGGGTGTGTCACCTCTTGCCTTTCAGGGCCTTCTGGGATGGAGAGTTATTGCACAAGAGGACTGGAAGAGGAACTTGGTATTTAGGAGGCAGTGGCAGGGTGCTGGCTGGTAACCCTGCATGTGGGTCTGAGGCAACATGTCCCTCTGATATTTGTGGATGACTTGACTTGATTCTCAATCCTTGGTGAGGACCAGGCCAGAGGGCTTTTCTTCTCCAGGCAGGGAAGGCTGCCATCTTCCCTCTGCTGTATCTGTAATTTCCAAGGCAATCATCTCTTCCGCCACAGCCTTTCACTGCAGTGCTCTGGTCCTGGGCAGCCAGATGCTCTGGCACCCGGGTAAGGTCCCCAGGGGTGCTGGGCAATTCAAGCTGCTGCTGAAGATATGGTTATCTGTGTGTGATTGAGCATGGGCTGTCTCGTTAAACCCTGCCTGCTCGTTTGATCCCACAGCTGTAGGCATCTGCTGTGGCTGGGCTCCTCCATGATGGCACTTGCCTAATGCATCGCTGGAAGGGGAAAAAAAAAAAAGCAAGTGCTGGCTTTCTGGTCTCTGCATACTTCTGGACTGATTAAATTGTTTCGGAGCCGTCTGGGCCAGATATCCATGCGCGAGGCTTGTGGGCCATCTGTTGGGGACAGCTTTGGAGGGGGGACTGTGGGCGTCTGACCACGGGACCCTTTTCCCTTTGGTGTCTCCTGGCCTCCCTCCTCGCTTGCAGGGGCACGCAGCTACTGCTGGAGATGGGGGGCTGCCCTAGCATATCTGCTGTTGCGTCCCCCTTGCTCAAAATTAAATACTAAAGCTAAAAAGAGAAAAATAATTTAATCTCTGTGCTCCACGGGGTGAAAAGTCACAGTGGCAAGACCAGAAAGCATTGTGGGCATACTGTTAATGAGGTGCTAATTGGGTACTAAGGAGGTGTGATTCAGAAGAGCACAGATGATGGCTTTAAAGCTTGGTGTTAACTCCTTGAAAGGAGCAGAGCAGCACAGGGTGCATTGGGAGCCCTGGGTAGTGCAAGAGCCTTTGTGAATGATACGAGGTAGGCTGGCTTCTAGCAAAACTTGGCAAGTTGGAAGATGCTTTTGGAAAATGTGGTGGCACTGGTAGTAGAGTGGATGGAGAGCTTGGGAAAGCCTACTTGTTTGTAAGAAATGTGTGTTGAAGCAGTAGCTGTGCCCTCTTCATGCTGGTGCTGCCGGGCACTTCCTTCCCGTGACTGCATACTTGGCTGAATTTGTGGGGAAGGGCCTCTGTGCCTGTGTTTGGTCTACTTAAAGATACCACCCGCCTTCCCTTTAGAGGTGCTCCATCCAAGGTTGTTGTGCAGTGGTTAAGCCTCTGTCCAGCTTCACCGGCTCCAGCCGTGCGTTACTGCCCTCCCTGCAGCCAGGGCTGTGCTGAGCTGTTCGCACCTGCCAAGTTAGTGGGGAAAACTATCCCTGTATTTCTGTGTGTGTGTTAACTTGCTGAAACGGCTCCAAAAATGCTCCAAATAAAAGCTTAATACCCCTTCAGAAAGACAAGGTGGGAATGTGCAAGTGGGAGGAAGGTGAGGGTGCAACAGGCACAGGACCTTTCCCCACCCCAGTTACTCCAACACGACGTGTTTAGGGTACAGCTAGCATCTATTTGTTCAAGGATTTTTCTTTTTTCTTCTAGTCTGTAAAGCTAGTTTTCAGCTAGACCAGCCTTTAGGCCTGGCCGATGGTAGAGCTGCAAGACCAGGTGGGTATATAAGTCCTAGGAGTCAAGACGGTGCAGGAGGGCAGGGGCAGGCTATCCCTTTGCCATGGTGTTGCCTCAGATCAGCTTCAGCTGATGGTGAAGCTCCACTGCTGTATGTAAATAATCCCCAGCTGGGAGGGCAAATGCATAGCAAAACAAGTGGGCCAGTGCACAATGGAAGTTGATCTGTGGCTGGTTACAGAGTTTGGGGACCACACAAGAGCGCTAGCCACCCTGCTGTGTTATCACTGATGTGGGAGCAAGGGTTTCATAATGGTAAAAACCCGGTAAAGCTTTTTTTGTTGGTTATCTGGCAGGCAGAAGGTGAGTTGGCAAGCGTAGGTAGACCCTAGACTCCTTGGTTTGCTGCTGGGTGGATGCTCTTAACATAGAGCGTTAGACATATGGCAGACATAGACCGCAGGGGAGGACACCAGCGAGGGTTAAATCCGGGCTGGGGTCCAGCCTGGGATGTTTCCTGTAGGCTTTCCAGCGGGTGCTGCTCTGAGGTTATCTGTCCCGTTCAGAAAAGGATGAGAGGGGAACAACTCGTCTTCCCAGGGCCAGAAGTATTTTGCTACCTTTGGTAGGGTCTTGGGAAACATTTTTTTTTTTTCTGCTTTTAAAACCACCCCCTCAACCGGACTGAATTTGGTGCCATCAGCGATCAGCAAAAAGGCTGTGCGTCCCTGGCAGGCACGCAAAGCCCAGCTCTTTTAAATGGCCTTTGCTCCGAGTGGCTTCGGGGCTCGGGGCTGGTGTTACAGCAGGTACGTGCGGCCTGTTTTCCGTACGAAGGCTGGAACCGGCGTGCCCCTTCGGGCTGACAGTGCGAGGATGTATGTGTCCGTCACCCCAGCGGGGTGCGTGTGTGTGTGCAGCTAGCAGAATTGATTTGGCCTTTTAGAAGGGATAATTCCAGAGGAAGATGCTAGTCTCTGACTGTGAGAGAGATTGAGATATTTTTGAATAGGAAATCTGCATGGCGAGCTTCATTATGGGCATCGCTGAGAGAGGGTGTGAATATTCCCCTTTAGAAAGGGAGGCTATAGGAACATCACCTTCGCCTTCAGTATTAATCGAAAGCGATATTATCATCCGATGGCTATTTACTGTTTTAAAACTGGATTTGCAGGCTTCTCGAGCGCTCTGCAAAGGACCAACCTTGTTCCCAAGTGTGGTAACGACCCTAATGAACAACAATATTGAAGGAGTATTTTAAGAAGGGGATTTTGGTTCTGGTAAGGCGAGCCCTTCTTCTGTCGTTTGTCGTTAGAAGGCCCATTGATGAAATTACTTGTTGAGCTGTAGAAAGTACAGCATCATTAATGAAAACTTAAGGCTAGAAAATTAGTTATTCCCAACATCAGGAAACTTAAAGGAAAAAAAGCTTCCCCCCCACCCCTTAACTCTGCGTCATTAAATTAATCACTTCATCAATCACTTAAATTTTCATATCTGCTTTGCTAATAGGCAATAAGGTTAATGCTTATGTTTAAGAAGGGAAAGAGAGGAGAGAGAGAGAGAAGGAAGAAAGTATATTTGCCATATGGGCTAATTAACATGTCAGGGTTACCTTGCTTTTGGTAACCGCCTCATCAAGCCATTTGAAGGTTTGATCTCGCCACCTTTCACGTTTGAGTGTGTGAGCCCTTGCACGTGGGCTAAGCCCTTTCAAAAGAAACAGAGAAAGGTTTGCTTGTGGTAATGAGGTCTGGGGTGATTTATATGTCTGAGATGACTTTAGTAGCATTAATTATCTGTACAGCACTGTCTGCAGGAGCTTCATTTGCGGGCTGGCTTCTTGCTGGCTCTTGGGCTGCGCTCAACAGAGGGCTCCTTGTTACTCTGGAGTGTCCAGGCTTGGATGTCCGTACCGTCCCAGCTCGGTTATATCGGGCCTTTCTCCTGGCCGGTTGGAGGCATGAGCATGGGTGACAAACCTGATATAGAGCAGGAATAACAACGTGAGTCAAGCCTGGTAAAGCAAAAAAACACAGGGCAGGGGGAAAAGTATATATGCATGTATACGTGTGCATGTATTCAAATTAGGAGGCTACATATATATCTTTGTGGAGGTATTAATGTTCTAAGGGAATGTGTTATGGGCCAAGAGTATTTCCCTGTACTGTAGGGAAACACTTGCATATACACACACTCATAATTTTTATTTTTGGTGGGGAAGGTGAGCCGTGTTTTCACTTTGAGTCTATTAATGGGACCTCTTAGAATAAAGCTATGGTTGCAAACAGTGATAAACATGCTTGTGCATTTTGTCAGATCAGGAATTTGATATATTTGGGTTGTGTGAGCTTAAAAAAGAGGAAAAGCAAAAAGTACACCCCATTACGCCCTACTTCTATGTTTGCACACAACATTTTCGTCCGAGATCTCTGCAACCTGGATCTGCTCCACCACTCTCTGGCTAATTTTCTCGACTGAGGAGCAAAGCAAGAACACGTGAGAGGAGGCAGGGCGATTCCCTTGCATTACACAACGCTCAGGCGACGTTCATGCCGCGATGGAGCATTACACGTTACGCTTCGCATCTCGGCATGCTTTGCCATCCAGCCCGGGGCTGTGGTGAAGTGGCAGGTGCGTCGAGTGAAGGGCGCTGGGAATAGATGGCTTTGAGATGGGCTGGCATCCAGCCGTTTGCACGGTTCGAAGTTTCTCAATGAAATGCTGCAGAGGCACGCATCCAGCTCCGAAGGCAGCCAGCTGAGGTGGGGAAGAGTGTGAGGCGCTTTCCCGTGCTGCTGCTGCAAAAGGTATCCCACGATAGCCTCACTGACTCTTTTTACACAATTTTCAGACTTCTAGCTTTGTGAAAAATTAACCTTTCAATTTAGCTTTCTGTAATTGGTCACCATGGAAGTATCACTTTGTCTTTAAAAAAAAAAAAAAAAAGAAGAAAAATTCAAGCTATTGCCTCCCCATGCCAGTTTGCCATTGTTGCCTCCTGGTGTTCAGTTTTCTAAAAGAAATCATAAAAAACAAACAAAAAAACCCCCAGCAAAAAGGGAAAAAAAGTCTCTTCACCTGCCTCAAAATCATCTGAGCAATTAAAACGTGAAAATTTACTTAGCTAGTCCTCATTACGGAAAACCACCATGTTCCTGTATGAAAATAAGCAGGTAGAAGAGAACCCTTCTGAAAACGTGTATACGTGCCATGGCGCTGAGATTGCGGAATAAAACTCCGACTGCTGGGAAGCGTCTCTGCAGAAAACTGCCGTTATCCCGGTGAGCATCCCCTGTTTGGGGCTGGCGTGTTGGTAGGCATTGCACCGCTCTGGCTGCGTTGATTGCGTGGGTGGCAGCGTTGTCTCTTGGGAAGCTTGTTTTATCACAGTTTCTGCAGTTTTGGGGACCACAGGACCTGCAGGGTGGTCACCTCGATGTTGTCGCACGAATCCATCCCCTCCCCATCTCCTGGCTTTCAAACCGATTTATCGCCGGCATGTGCTAATGCACCGTTCTGCCTTTGAATGGCTTAATGTGCTTGATTGGCAGGGGGAGTTAATAAATTGGTTCCTCCTGTCAAAGTGCTCCCGTACATTGATGGCTTTTGAATTAACTATAGCCACTCGGGGCGGGGGGGAAGCTGGAGACAGCGTTGTTGGACAACTCAATGAAAACATCTGTTCAATTTGCAGCGGTGGTCAGAAGAGTGAATAAGCTCTCTGTGCTCCCTCTCTTAAAGATTTATTAATATTGCTCTTTACGCGAGGGGGAAAGATTTCAAACACTTGACATTTAATGGTTAGTAACTCAATTTTATTCCATTCATCTGCACGGGTTTGTCAAATGCCTGCTCTGTTGAGGCTCCGGTATTGTATCGCGTAGGCTGTCTTTCTGCGCAATTAGGAGGGTGATTCGGTACCTGAATACGGAGGAACCTCTTTCTTTTTTTCTTTCTAATTGATTATTAGGTTTGAGGCGAGAGATGGTATTATGGAACGTAATTCCCTTTCACAAACAGGGATGGGGCTTCGTTTCTTTCTCCGCTGTTCAGTTTCAAGCAGTTAATTTGAAAAGAGGAGGGGAAAAAAACTTTAAAATGCAGAAAGTCCAAGGGAGACTAACAGTTCCGGGTGTGGGGAGAAGTGAGGAGCATTCTCACAGGCAGAGATTAATGGTTGTTACTAATGATTTTGGGAAATAGAGAGGAAGAAATAGATATGGCAGAAGACTATAAAAGAACTAACGGCACTGCGGAAAACCTTGACTCTTGAAACGCACCTTTTCCCACATGACAGCCGCATCAAATGAAACACATCCTACCAGATAAAACAATATTTCTGTACAAAAGAGCACTGATGTTAAACTTGGCACGGTGGGAGGGTAAGGCAGGTAAGCGAAAGGGACCATGTAGAAAGCACCATCCTTCCACCACCCCCGAAGCAGATTTCCTAGTGGCATAATGGAAAAGGTGAAAAAAAAAAAAAAAAAATCTCCCTGGCTTCTGCAAGTTGTTCTTTGTCTTGGAAAAATTGTTGCAGTCCCGGGGACGCTGTCTGCAGTCCCGTCAGGTACGGAGCTGGGAGTGACAGGTTGCAGAAAACACATCAGCCAGAAGCCATTACCTGCATACTTCGGTCGGGTTGGGGAAATAGTCATAAATTAAGGCTCTGTACTGGAGAGGGCAAGGGAAAAAAAAATTCCCAAGCTGGTATCTTCGTGCTGCAACAGGATGCTCTCGCAGCAACCGTAAAAATTGGCAGGATCCTCCAAGTTTACAGAACCCTGACAGCCAGGGACAGAGGAGGGTGAGCCCTGCAGGCGCTGGGACGCTTTGCAACCGTTTTCTGGCAGATGGCAGGTAGAAAAGGTGTCTCCTAGGACGGGGCGGGGGGAGGCTGTTGCCTCCCTGGATTTTAAACCAGGAGCTTGGTTTTGGAAGTGGTGGGTTTTTTTTTTTTTCCCCTTTTGCTTCACACGCTGCTTGTTTCCTATCTGGAGGAAGAAGAGACAACATATGCTGGTCCTGTCGCAGAGCAAGCTTGCAAGGTGCGGAGAGGGAGCGTTTTAAATACAATTTGCTGACTTGCATTTTTTTTTGTTAGAAAAATCCAGATTCTTTCAATTTCACTCAAAAACATGCTGTCGGCTTGGGGAGTTGTTGGACTGAGTTAATCATTAGCTGGTTGTGTGATTTCACGTCTCCATTTCCAGTCTTGCCCTTTGCTTTATTGTAGCCCTCGGTGCAGCATCTCTGGTTTTCGGGGACCCCCCTGTGCATCGCTTTGGGATCCTGCTGGGTGGGGGGCGACAGGGGAGGTGGTTTCTGTCTCCTGCCTTGCTTCTGCTGTGTCTCACCCCCACCCTGTCGTGGGAGGGAGGGAAACACCCCAGCCCATGGCATGAAGCACAGAGCCTCATACATCATGCAGTGGAAGAGGAAACCCTGCAAGGGGCCTGTATGGGACACGTGTAGCAAAGTCTTGAATGCAATTAATATAGCTTGAGAATAATTTTCAGCTTTCAGGACAGCCCTTGACTATTTTTTTTTTTTAACCTTGTCCTTTATGGCTAAATGTAAAATACTGGCTTCTTATCCAAGACTGAAAAAGCATGGCAGTAGCACGCGTGTGTGGTGCTAAATATTGCAGAAACTTGGTCTATCTCGCCAGGCTGCTGAGCTGGAGAGGTGTGTGGGAGACGTACGTTTTGAAGGCTACATCGAGATGGGGAAGGCTGGTTTGGCCGGCAGTATAAATAGCAATTAGCGTCTGGATGCTCTTGCTGGACTTTCTCCATAAAATGGTACAAAGGTCCCTGGGCTCAGGGAGAACTGGGGCATTTTGCATGAGAAAATGTTTCCTCACACATCATGTCAGCTGCCTTTCTTGGACTTTGCATCCTTCGGGCAGTGCCAGGGCAGTGCTTGGGCTTACATGGCCAGAGATGTCTTTGGTAATTCTTTGCAAGTCCTGGCTGTGGGCAAAACCTCTGCAGGAGCTTTGCCCTCCTACCTTGCCAGGCTCCCAATTGAATTTCCAGCGTGCAATGAGAGACTGAAGGCTGCTGTTCAGTCTGGAGCATAAATCACTGCCTCTCCATTGTCCTCGCCGATTTTGGACCGATGACTCTGCCCTAGGATGATCAGGAGAGGCTTTCTTTCTCCAAAATTTCCCCTCTTCTAGTGCTCCTTCCATAAGGGCCAGAATTTGATGGTTGTGGCTTTGTGCTCAGCAGCGAATGCCCAGCTTTT
The DNA here is from genome assembly GCA_013389945.1 of Fregata magnificens. Lineage (NCBI taxonomy): Eukaryota > Metazoa > Chordata > Aves > Suliformes > Fregatidae > Fregata > Fregata magnificens. The sequence continues at coordinate 386,355 of WAAD01024644.1, forward strand.
CTGGCCTCGGCTTCCTAAACAGCAGCCGCGGTCTGGGGAAAAAAGGCTCAGGGTCCGTCTGCTGTGCACAAAGAGCTCATTATTTCATACCGAAAGCCAAAAGTGCTGCACTTGGTGGGCATCCTGCTGGAAAATCAACTGGAATCTGTTGGAGATGCTGCTTTCCAATGTGTTTTTCCCTCCCCTAGAAATATAAGCTCACCCCAGGCACCAGCGATGTCGCAGATGGTTCGGTTTTGGTTTGCCCTCTGTGTATCCTGTATCCTTCGTGCTGTGCTGTGGCATCATCCAGGCGGGCAGAGGGACAATTTGAGGTCCTGGGCTGCTTAGGCAGCACCCCATTTCCCTGGGATGTTGGTCTCAGAAATGAAGGAATGCCTGCCCCCCCCCCCCCCCCCCCCAAAAAAAAAAAAAAAGCTTTGCTAGCACAGATCTGCATGCAGCATCTTTTGAGCGAGAAACAACATCAGTATTTGGCTGCCCTGGCTGGAGATGGTCGGTAGGATTGCGTGGGGTGGTGACGAGGGGGTTGGCTGGGTGAGCTGCTTCACCAGTCGTGGTCTCATCCCTGCTATCTGTTAAACCCACTGTGTTGTAAAAGTGGAAGTGGCCCCAGGTGGTTGGATAATGGCATCTTTAATTGTGCTCTGAATGAGATTAACTTCTTATCTGACAGTTTGACATCTTTATTATTATTAATGTGTGAATAATACAGTTTAGGGGGTTTTTTTATACATAGCTTTGGTAGCAAATGTTTTCCTTTTGTTTAGCGGTGTCTGTTACTTTGCTGGTTAGCCACCTTCAGATTCCCAGGCTCCAAGGGCAGGGATCCCTGAGGTCAAGGGGTGCTGCTCCTATTTCTTTCCTTTTTAAATGGTAATTGCCATTGCATTGCAGCTATTCTCATTCATTTATTATTTTGAATTGTGTGTAGATGTGGTGGCAAGCAAGTCCTCCGGTGAGTCTTGGAGGCCCCCCCCAGGCCATTGGGGAGGGTGATGGGATGGGACGGGACACGGGGTGGGGTAGGGACCGTCTCTCCCAAAGGCCATTCGGGAGGAGCGATATCCATGGGCAGCGAGGGATGGCTGGCACTGTTCCAGAGAGAGATTATTACAGCCCTAAAAACTGGGTATAGGTTTGCAATATTTACCACTGCCTGGCCGAAAGGGAGAAAATTATTCAAAATGCTGTTGCCTTACAGTGGGGGGAAAAAATGCTGGTCGTGGGAAACAGCTGCTGCCGGGGAGGGGGCTTGGGATGCTGCCAGGGGTGGGCGCAGGCGCCAGCGGGGCTGCGGGTGCTCTGGCAGGGGCTGGGGCCGTCTCTCCGAGCGGCAGGGAAGGGAGCTGCGGAGGGTGGGAGGCGGCTGCAATCTGTTGACTCCACGAAAAGTAGTTTCTGTGATGTAACTTGCTATTAAATGGGATAACAAGGTCAATAATGCCTTTGCCTGGGAGAGCTTCAGCCAACACTTCTATCAAAACCAATATTAATTTTCACTAATTAGGAGCTGCAGCTAATGAGTGTCACAGCTAATTTATCTCATCCATAACGAGGGAGAGGAGGGGGTCAGGTGCCCGGGATCAGAGCCTGCAAATCTGCCTCCTCTCTGCTCTCCCTTTCTCTCTTGGCTGAGTGAGCATTTGTCACCTGGGTGGCTTGCTATCTCTGGGGATGTGGACATGTGCATGGTCCCCCCCCGGCCTTACTCGGGGAGGTGGGATGCTTTGGGGAGGCAGGGAAGGAGCCGTATGGGGAGAGGCACTGTGCTGCAGGTGTTGTCTGGTCCAATCTGAAAGGAATAAGCAGGCGAGCGACTGATCAGGTGAGGCAGAGAGGACTCGGTTTTCATGGCATCGCCCAGCTGGCAGCGCCGGGCAGAGCAGGCTGATGCCAAGGGGGAGGCGGGCAGGCGACCCGCCGGCTGCTTGGGAGAGTGCGAGAGGGCTTCTGGAGCTCAGCTCAAAGCAGTGAGGGAGAAAAAAAGAGCTTGGAAGGATTTGCAAGGGAAATTTTGGGAAAGAAAAGGATGACTGTTGTCCTGAAGGGGAAGTTGTAGCAAAGCGTGTTTGCTCTTGAAACTCTTGCATTAATTTCAAAAGCCTTTAGTGTACATTTTATCCCCATTCTCTTCCATACCTTTTATCCAAATGACTGCCGTATGCCAGGGCGCACAAGCCAGCCTGGAAAGCACCCTGAGCACAAAGTGATGAAGCAGTTTGTCTGCCACTGTTCGTACAGTCTTCTGTACGACTCCCTAAAGCGAGTCTTTTTCTCTGATAGAGTATTGCCACGGGTCTTTGATTTTGTGACAAGCTGGACAAGCGTTGCAAAGGACAGGCATGTTTGCGGGGACTGAATTTTTTTTACCGGGTAGCTTGTGTGCCGTGCAGGTTGGCTTCCAGCAAAGGTTGCAGGCAGGAGTATTCCACAGATGTTGCCAACAGTACTAATAGAAAACAAACTTCTGATTTGGAGTTATCCCTGTTCGTCCTGTTAACTTGATCTGATGGCTCAGGCAAGGGAAGGCAGGGCACGATGTTCACTGTATCCTTCTAAAATGGCTCAGGCTTTATAGTCTGCGCTTTCTAAACAAGCTGGAGGCTAAGAATTATCCACAAGATTATTGTTTTAAGTAAGAATACACTAGCGAAAGTTGTGGTCTGCTCTCAGACAGCTCATTGTTAGGGATGGCCAAAATTGACTGACTAAACGATTCATTGGCTTTATTCACATTGCCCTGACTATAAACCTCGGGAGCCTTCCTTGCCTCAATTGATCCGTTCTGCCAGCAAAAGGACGAGCAACACGCGCACCGTCAGCCCCTCCTGACGCGTGCTTGAAGGAGGACAGAAGAGCCGTTGCCTTGTCCGAGGCAGCTTTCCTAGCAGACATCCTCCTCTTTGGGGTTTCTGAGGCCCTGAGAAAAGGGTTTGGCTTTTAGGCATGCCCTGAGAAACTCACAGGGGAAAGTGATGGGCAGAGAAGAGCCTGTCTTGGAAACCATCTCACTGAGAGCATCTTTTTGGGGCATCCCGTGAGGTTCAGGTGGGAGCTACCTAGGCTCCTGGCTCTCGTCCATAGGGGCAGTGGGCTTTGCCTCTGGCAGCCCAGTAAGTTGGTTTTGCTGCCAGTCCGTATCCAGCTCCCCAGCTAATCCTGGCTTGGGCCAGTTTGTTTGATTTGCTCGAGCTGTTGGGCTGTGAAATTGCCACCCAGCCCGTGGTAGCTCCCGGTAGGCGTTTTGCCTTCTACCTGCTCTAAGGCTCGCTGCACCCGCAGATGGCTGGGCTTCTTGACTTGTTCCTCGCCAGCTCCTCCTGTGTCTGTCGTCAGCCTTGGTGGGGACAAGAGCGTAGCAGCAGAAAGGCTGCGAATGGATTTCATATCCGTGTCCTCGACATGCTCAGAAATAACAGGGTCAGTGCTCCCCTGTTCATCCCAAATGCTTTGGTTTCCAACAGGGACAAGGGCAACTTGTGGGTAAGCAAGTCCCAAACGCATTTATATCCTAAAACACAAACTGTAAGCCCTTAGGCTTTCCCATGGCCGCCTTTATCTTCTTCATGAAGACTTCATTCGACGCCACAGTTGTGTGTTCAAAACAAGTTAAAAAGGAGGAAGCATAAGAAACTGAGAGGGCAGAGGTAGTCCATTCCTCCGTGGTGCGGTTCTGGTGACAGGGCCTGAGCTTTATGGCCAGCTACTCATACAAATTCAGATGGCAAATAGGTCCTCTATGTGCTTTTACGACTTTTGATCCATATGTGCAACCTACAGAGAGGCACGTGCAGTCCGGTATTTCCTTTGGCCGGAAGCAAATCCAGTGGTCGATTGGATCCGAGCTCTGCTTGGGAAGTTGGCGACACAAACTTTTGAAGGGCAGAGAAAACTCCCCGTTAGCGTTTTCTTAGCTAAATTTGCTGACCTCTGCGGGTCAGCTCCAATCTGAGGAGCAGTAATTAGTAACATATTCCTCTGTTACTCTGGAATCCTGTTCCTTCTGGAACCCCAGGACTTTTTTTTCCCCTCCTTGAAACCTCCCACCATCACCAGCCCAGCCATCTGGTAGCAACAGTGACAAAACAGCCTGTACTGTAGATAACAAACGTGGGTAGTTCCTTCACGGATCGACCCTGCTTTGAGCAAAGAGACAGTGCTCGCTAGTATGTTGCCAGCACCAGAGGAATGTCTGGGAAATCTTTAGGGGGAAATCCCATCGCAGAGAGATTATGCAGTGTGACTGCGCTGTCTTTGGATGACAAATACGTGGGGTTTTGTTAATGTGCTGGATGAAGTTGTATTTTCAAGGTCTACCCCGCTTTCTATGGCACCTGTTGGCTGTTGGAGTTGCAGTACCAGTCACGCTACGAAAATAATAGCGTGGTGCTGACAGTGAAATATAAGCAAACAGCAGTATCCATGAACTCCTTGATGGTATTTGTGCATAGGAAGATGTAGCCTCATGCATCAAACCTCTTGAGGCAATGGATTCCCAATCCTTGCAAAGGTAGGGTTGGAGGGAGTGGATGTTGTTTGCAAACCTCTCATCTTAGCTGAACACCGGCAGGTGAGACTTGCCGTGCTGGGTCAGATGGTGGATTCTGTTTCTCTGTGTGTATATGTTTACCCAATGGTTTTGCTCCCTGGTGGGAGGCTACAGCCGGGGCTCCGCTGGCGAAACATGCCTTCCCACCGAGCAGATGGGATCTGTGGGACTGCTCACAGGCTGAGCACGTTTGCCGGTGGCCATCCCCCTCCTCTGCTCTCCTGTGTGCCCTTTGTTGGGGGCCAAGGCGGCTGAGAAAGTTTCTTTGCGCTTATTGCCCAGGAAAAGCGACCTTCAGGCAGAGTAGTTCTTGGGCAAAAAAGATTCCCCAACCGTGACAGATTTGACTATAAATCTCCAGTATTAATGCCCAGGTTCCCAAGGTCTGTCATCCTGCGTGCCGGCGAGGCACGTGAGTTGCTCAAAAACAACGTACCGACTCATCAGTCATTTTGGAGGCATGTCAGAAAGCTGTTGCTGCAAGCAGGGAGGTTGAAGGAAGCCTGTGAGCATGCTTGTGTGGGGGGTACACGGGAGAACAACCTCAGCCGGGAGCATGCACGGGCATCTGCAGCGGTCCTGAGCCCCACAGCTGCCCAGGGTGGGGGGGTTTCATCCACCGCATTGTCCTCTACCATTTTCAGTACTGGGTCTCTCCAGTATACCCCCAATGGCCTTGTGCCCTTTGGGAGCAGGCTGCAGGTACTGCTTGAAGCCAGCATTTTCCTTTGGTGTGCAGCTGTGCACACCCAAACCGGGCTCGCCTTTGCAAGGGTTGTCGCTGCCGGTTCCATGTCGCGTTAGAGGCGAATAATGCCAGCGTCCAGCCAGCTGCCACCCGCTGCAGGAGGCAAGGCTGTTGCAACCAGTGACATTATTTTGTTTGGTTTTTGTGACTATCTTCGTGAATAATTCTGAAAGAGGAAAAGAGTGTCTCTTTTTTTCTTTTCTTATGGAAAGTGTCAGACTGGCTTTAAAATAGATTCAGCGTGAGTATCTCTTATTGGTACAGGTATTAAGTTAGTTATGAATTTCTTGCACTTTGGGTCCTAGGAAAATCCTTCCCTTATTCCTTTCTCATTCACTCTTGGTTAATAAGGCTTATTAGCACTCTTTAATAATGACAGATATAATCTCAGCCCAAATTTGAAGAAATTTTGGGAGCTACCTAGGCCAGGGTGCTCTCTGCGTCCTCCCAAGGACAAGGGCTAGAATAAAGGACAACCAAAAGAGAGGGGGGCAAAGAATGGCTGTCCTTTAATGGGAAGGAGGAAGAGAGGTGCCCGTCTTGCTGATGGTAGGAAAATGCTCACTGCCCTTAATGAAGTGCTGTATGTGCCTGTGGCGTGGTTGGTTTGGTGGAGTTGAGTATAGGCTGAGTTTTTTCTTTGAGGTTTTCAGCTGCGTCTCATGCTGTGAAGATTGACAGCACCTGCCAAATACTGGGGCAATGTCCCTGGGGCTGCAGGATTGCTCGTCCTTTCAGGTCCGATGCATTAAGACTTGAGGGACCCATGTAGGGCCAAATAGCTGGCCATGGCCTCGCGGTCTGTGAATCATAGTTTCAGACGGAGAGAGCTGGGTGGATTTTCTTCGTCCTAGAAGTGGTAAAATAGCACAGGAAAGGTTCAACTCTTTCAAACGGGTTTTCCCAGTTAAAACCCTTAGCACTGAGCTGCCCTGTCCATGCTTCCACTGCCCCTGGGGAAAAAGGCCCACCGAGTTTAAACCTTGCTCTTGCTCACGGGAACGGTGCTCTGAGCAGGTATTGATTCCATACCGGGTCCTCGGCCCCTCTGGTATGTGTTTGCAGTGCAGTGCTATTCAGTGCAGCGCTGTGCAAAGCCCTCCAAGAGAAGGAAGGTGAGTTTACCTGCAGGAGCTGGCAACATAACCGTGGATCGCCGAGAGGGCACTTGAGAAGCACAGGAGGTTTCTGAGATGCTGCGAAGGGGCTGGTTTTGCATGCGAGTTAAAGGCTGGTGCTTCCAAAGGGGCTGGAAAAATACTCGACGTACGTGACGCAGCTGTCGGGGCAGAGGTGGCTGGGACTGGTCTCTGATGTGTACAAGTAGCTGTTGGCAAGCAGATGCTGAAATTTGGTGGTCAATACCCATCTCTCCCTCAATCAGGGCTTCAGGAGAAAGAGAAGCTTTGAAAGTCTTTACTTTGAGCAATTGAAAGAAAAAGCCTAAAACTGTGACTTATTGGATCACTTTTCTCTTCATAGATTTCCACTTTTAGAACAGTCTGCGAAACCTCTGTGATTGCTTTCTTTTTGCCTTCAAACAACCCGGCAGCTGGGATTTAGCATGGAGTTTTGTTTTCAGTTTGGATTTTAAAATGTTACTTGTTTTTACGTGTGACTAAGGGAGGTTTTTTTTTTTTTTGAGCGTGGGCTGGTCTGGACACCAGGCGAGGGGTGCATCGACTCAGCCGCCCCTTGCAGCTCTGACCCAGCTTGCAGAAAGAGCTGCATGCAGCCAGGCTGTCGCAGGTCACCTTGGCCCTGGGGAATGTCCCAGGCTGACGTGCGCCTTAGGCTGGGGGTGCTGCTGGGGTGACCGACACGGTGACTTGGGTGGAGCTCTTGGGAAGTCTACTGTTGAACATGGCAATGCAGTGGGGTAAAGGACCAGGAATGCAAAGTCTTCCACTTGGCATCTCTTAAAATTGGGTCATCTGGCTGGTCTTCTGCCTGTCCCTAAAGCGAACGTAACGCTATAGAGAAATGGCAGCTTGTAAAATTAAGTGGCGGATGAAAGCTGAGCCCTGCTGACATCCCCGGGACGGGGTCCTGCCTGCTACTGTTCATCTGCCTCACCCCATGTAGCTTTAGGTCTGCAAGGGTTTTGCAAGCATCGCTGCTTCCCTGTGCAACATTTTTTTTTTCCTCTGTCTTCTTAACCTGGTGTCAAAGATCACGAAAAACCTATTTCACCTCTCCTAAATAGAAAAGTTGTCTTGTTCTTAAACAGTAAAGACTTACCTAGGGTGTTGAGTGCCCCTCACCCTCTGCCAACATGCAGCAATCTCTGGCACAAAGCTTGGTGGCAGCAAGGGAGACAACTGCCTTGAAGCAACATGGTGTAGAAGACTAAAACTGTTCTTGTAGGAGGATTTCTGATTTCAGACATGTCACACGTACTGTACGGGCTACAATTTGTGGTACGCGGGCAAGGAGGAGTCTGGGCTTGTTGCATGCCCGAGGGATTACATCAGTCTTGGAAATAGCCCTTCACTACTTCCTTTCTCACCCCATTTTCTCTTGCTGCTGTGATGAAATTCCTGTAGCAAGCGTCCCCTGGAGTTTTGAGACAAAATGCACCCGGACAGATAGGATCCTGAATAAGGAGCCCTGTGGATGCCTGCAAGGTGTTGTGGAAGCTACTGAGAGATGTTTTCACTGGTGTTTTGCATAAAGTCAATTAATTCTGATATTCAGTTCTGTTCTTGTTCTCTTTGTGACAACTTCTGTGCAAGTTGTTTTCTGTTTTTTGAGGAAATTCAGGCAGGCTGAATGCTCTGCATTTGCGTGAGGATATGTTTTTGTGCAGGTGCTTCCACAGACCCTTGGAAAGCTCTTTCTGGAAGTACATTGCATTCCATCAAGATGCAAAGGCGTTCCCACCTGACCACAGTGACCATTTACATGGTGCAAAACAGCCAGTTGCCAACACTCAGAGCAACAGTTGTAGGAGCATTTAGCAAGAAGTCCTTTGTCTGAAATATGTTTTTAATAAACTATTCACTGAATATATTCAAATAACAAATAAATTCCTGCAAATCCAAGTCTATTTGCAGACAACTCACAAATGAGAAAGGCTAAATTAATTGAATGCTTTAGTCACTAGGGATAATGGTCCAGCTGTAACGGAGATCTCCAGATGTTTGTTTGCAGAAGAGTATGCTTCCATAGGAAAAGAAAAACACTCGTGGGTATATTAACTCAGAAACAAGTTTACAGCTGTGTGCTTGTGCGCTCCGCCTTGCACTCCCACCAGCGACTGCGGAGCTCTGTTCCAAGGTTTCCTCTCGCAATAAACAGCCTCCTTTATTTCTCGCTCATTGTCCTCCTGGCCACGTTTAGACATCTGTGACGTGCAAAGAGAGGTAATGGCCCTGTGAAAGCCTCCCAGGCTGCAACAAATATCACCCTTGCTGTGCTCCGGGGTGTACCACGTGTTGCAAGTACAGCTGGACTGCTGCTTCTTCCAGTTTAGGCTGTTGCAGCTTGACTTTTCCCTTTTATTTGGGTGGGTTTGCTGCACAGGACCGTAGATTGGGAGAACAAGACGCTGCGTGTTGTGTTATGGCTGCTAGGAGCTTGCAGGGATGAGTGGAAGAGTTTTGGTGGTTAGAAAGGGGGAATGCTCTCGATTTAACTTCATCTACAGACTGGAGCTCTGCCCAACTTCTACCGAAGGAGCTTGGCTTTATCGGTGTGTTAGTCACCAGTCTGGTGCACTCCATCCATTTCCCTCCATCTTACTTTGTTTCTGTTGTTAAACAGCCCAAGCTGGTTTTGAAGCCCCGTAGCTGAAGTGCCCCATTACTCACAGGCGAGAGGACAATAGAACATGGGGCCGCTCTTAAATGTCTCTCCACATCGGTGTCATTAATAACCGTAATGCTGGCATCACTTGCTCCTAAATAGCCTCATTTATCAACAAGCAATTTACTGCAGCGCTGTGGTGAGGACGCAGATAAGCTTGTGCCTCGTACCCAGGCACCACCACCTGCCAAGTCTCTCCCCACCTACACTTTGGCATTTGAGAGGGAGAGGGAGGCATGGTAGGAAATGCTCCATCCAAGGTGCGGCAGCCGTTGCCAGCCCCAGGGAGTTGGGTTGTGCTTGGAGGAAGGCAGCTTCAAGGCCAGGACCGGTGGATGAAGCGGTTGATGAGTTGCACGCGTTGTATTTCCCCAGGCTGTCACCTTTGTGGAGAGTCTTCCAAATGTCTGGTTGTTTCTCTTCGTTCTCTTAAGGGTTTCGTTTGCTTTTCAGGGGATGAGAAGAGCTGGAAACATAACCTTTCCAAAACTGGCCGCCTTGGGCTTCAAATTTCTGGCCCGTTTCTGAGTCTTGTTTTTACTGCAGCCATATCTTGGAGATCAAGAGGTGCTAACTCAATTCCAGAGAGAGAAATCAAGAAGGGATTTCACTGCATCTTCATTATAACTGGGCAGAATCCATCACATAGCACGTGTTTTGAAACCTCAGAGAGTTACGGTGACAATCCAAGGCCAATTTGCTTATGGATATGAAGTCTGCAGACAAAAATCTGACCGCTGGTACCATTTCCTTCTGGCTTTGGCCAGTCAATGGGACTTTGACGCACATACCAAAGCACACTTGTGCTGGAGCAAAACATTCTGCAATATTTGGGCTGAGGATGGCTGTATTTATTTGTTCCCCTGAACCATTCAGAGCGGAGCAGCTGGGCCATAGGCAAGCTGTAGCACTAAAGGTTTTGTATTCCCTGTGAGACTGAGAGCCTCGGGGATGTTTCATCTTTTGTGAGGCGCAGATGAGATTTCAAACACGACGTGAATGAATCCCGCTCGAACTTCACTTGCGCAAGTTAAAATTTGCTGACGGGTTTCTTCTTTTCCCCATTCATATTGATCAGCTCCTCAGCTTGACAGGGTTGCTGGTGGAGGAAGCGGCTCTCAGGCAGCACTATTTCAGAGGTGGCATTTTACGCTCTGGCTCATCCCTGTTACTGGAGCACAGCTGGTGCCTTACTGATGCGCCGTCGATGGAGCCGTTCAGCACTGATATTCGCATGACTTCCTCGTTAGCATTGCTGGCATCGTCGCCTTACTGTCCTGGGGCTGTCTTGACTTACACCCTATGGGTGTCTTGCAATCCTGCTCAATGCCAGGACAGTCCTGGGACCTAGTCCATAGGCAGTGCAATCTAATGAGCTTTATCTCTGACCTCATATTAATTGCAGAACAGCTTCTCTTTTCTAATTAACACAAAGCTACGTTACCTTGTCTGGGTAAGATGCAAACTACTGCGTGTGTCATCTTACTCATAAATCATTTACTTACACCAAGCAGCAAAGCACCTCATTAACTAGACTTCTGGGGTCCTGCTTTTCTTCTTTTTGCCCTGATGTATTTCTAGAAAGCCTGGTATGGCCGAACAGAAGCAAGGAACTTGAGGATGCTGGGTCAACTGCATCTCCTAGTCTCCTCTGCCCTCTCGCTTTCTGCACTGAGCAGGAGATTGCAGTGGGCACGTGCCCCTATTTTTCCAAGTTGAGGAGAGGTGACTGCCATCTGAATGATCTCAGTGGAGCTCCTGTTAGTTTATTGCATCCACTAAGTAGAAAGTAATCCGTGGAGCTAGGATTTGGTTTCAGTCCTCACTACTGTCCCAGCTGTTGGAGCTGGCTGGTACTCTCTGGACATACGGTAACCCTCAATCTTCTACCTGCTCTGGGCCTCCCTTTCTGGGAGGGATGGCAACATCTTGTTTGCCTTGGTGGCGTGTTTTGGCTCGATTATCCCCTAGGCAAGCCTCGTCTTATCTTTCCTAGTGAGAGTGCATGGCGTGCTTCAGCTAGCTACCCAGTTTTTATGCCCAACTGAAAGATGCCTCTGAAAATATGGGTGCTCAGCATCCCTGCTGCTAATTGGTTTTAGCTGGCAAGACACCTCTTGGTAGTCAAAAAGGGTGGCCGCAACAGGTCACCTACTGAAATGGTTTCTTCTGACCTGTGAAGCTCTTTGCTTGGTGTCGTGGTTTCTCTGGCAGGATCAGGAGTCTCTTGTTATCTCTATTCTTGCCAGCTGGCGGTCAAAATGCAAGCTTGCCTGACTCTGTTTAGAAAATTAGTCCTCTGCCCTTCGGCTCCCTGAACGGGACTGACCCCAGCACTGTGGTGCTGCGGGTTTAGTCTCTGCGCTTGTTTGCACAACTTGTTTGGTCAGTTGGCATAATTTCTTGTTTCTGGAAGCACGGTGACTCTACGCTAACCTCGGTCGCTACAGAAAGCCCCCAGCCATGTGGTTCTGACCTCAAGATCCATGTTAATTTAGAGTTCCCCCTAAGGAATGTTGGAGTGATTGCTTGGGAGGAGTTTTCCCTCAAGCAGGGGCGTTGAACAAGATGATCTCCAGAGGTTCCTTCCAACCCCAACCGTTCTGTGATTCCCAAAATCCTATCTCTGCGCATAGTCAGTAAAACTTCTGGGAGGAAGGTCTCCTCGCTACGTCCATGAGGACTCTTAGCTGTCCCAAGAGAGGTGGGATGTCCTGCTCCCTGCCTGTGCTGGCTGGCTAGTTCATGTTGATGGGACAGCCGGCAACCACGTCTTTTAAAGAAAAAGCGTTGCGACCCTAAGGAGGGACACTCGGCTTTCCTTAGTTCAGCTATTATTTTCATGAAACTTGTAGGAACGCTATGTTTTTTTGTGGTGCGGGTCCTTCTCCCATGTTGGGCTGTCACTTGCCAAGGAGGCTCCCGAGTTGTTGGGGAGAGGATGGTCATGGTCATCGCTGGGAGCGCCTGCTGTGAAACTCCTTGTGCAGCCTCTGGTGGGTGGGTCAGTGAATTAACCAGGCGTCCCATCCACCTACATATCCGTTTTTCAGAGAAGCGTGGTCTTCTAAAAGCTGGCCCTCAAGGTAGGTGTTGGTACCTCAAAAAGCTGCCTTCAGAAATAGCGTTTGGGGAAGGGGGTGCTGCAGCCTGCCTGAGCGTGAGATTTGTACAGATGGATGTGCGCGCATCCTGGGCCCTTCTGATGAAGTAGGGAAGTGTGACCGTAAGGGCAGGTTTAGTGGTGAACACCTCTCCCCAGCACTGAGTAGACTTGGTTAAATATCTCCCCCAGTGACCAGGTGTCCTGAGTCCCCTCCGGCGGTCTCCATCTCTGTCTTGGAGCTTGCCCAGGCATTGGTGGGAAACCAGGGTGAGGGTGAAGGTTGCGCCATCGCTGGTGATCTTGTTTTTCTGCCGGTTATTCAGCTGCGATATTCATGCAGAGGAGAACTGCATGTGTTTCCCTCCATGCTGGTACCTGTGAGAGAGTTTCCTTTGACATATGAGCATTTAATTTGTTAAAAACCAAACTCTTTTTTCTTTTTGGAGGGAGGTGGGGAGGTCGGGTGAAGGTGGGAAGGAACAAAGGAAGTATTTCTTATTCTTTCTGGGCTGTTTTTTATTTCAAAAACTAATTAGAAAAGGATATTCTATGGATTTAGAGTTTAAACTTTGTGCCAGAAATGTTAATCAAGACAGTATTAGCTAGATTTTCCTTGAGGAGTGAGCGGGGCAGGTGGGTACAGAGTGTTCAGGGTGTTTTGGAGACAGGCAGGAGGTGGAATGGAGCAGTGCTCATGGAGATATTTGGCAGCACGGCCACGCAGAGGGGATGGGTTTGCCTTCAGAGGTGGGGAGCACCCTCCTCCCCACTCCCCGGAGCTGCTAAAATTGGGGTTTGGACCTCATCTAGTCGGTGCTTCTGGGGCTATTCCAGGATTGGTTTTGTAGTATCTTTTCCAGGCTAGTTTTAAAAGCCCCCAGGCAATGTCAGGGCTTTTTGCCATTATTTAACACCTCAGTAGATTTTGCTGCTGGGAAGTTTCTGCTAACCCCAGTTTTATGTTTTCCTTTGCTTTTTTCAGTTCGTCCTGCCTCCTCCCACCCCTATACGTGTGTCTCCTGTATAGTTGTTAGTCACATGAGGGCAGCTCCAAGGAGCGAGGCTGCATCTAATATTTAGGGTTTTTCAAGAATCCCCTTCCCCACCCTCGTGTCTGTCTGATTTTCAGTTGGCAGTGCTTGGAAACGAAAGCAATATTCCTGCCGTGTTTGAATTGGAAATGGTCTTGCCTGCTTTGTACCACTTTGCCTATGCTGCTGAGAATTGCCCTGGTCTTCAGGAAACCTCAGGCTTCGTAAGGTGCGACACCGAGTGCTCTCCTGGGCTGACAGGACATCTTGCACGCTCCTGTCTTCAATTTACAGCTCTGCTGTAAAATACCAAGTTAATCTCGCGTGATTTCCCCCTTTATAACCCCACGAGACCCAGTGCTGATGCTTCTCTTGGTGTTTATTCCCCCTTGTTCCCCCTTTTGTATTTATTCTGTCAGTTTACCGAGCACGGACTTTCCACTCTGGAAAGTCTAAATACTTTAATTTGACAATTCCCCGCCGCTCCTCTTGTTCTCTGACCCTTCTCAGACAAAGGTGTGAGTGAACCACCAGTTAATTTCCTTTAAAATTAGTTTAAAACTAAGTGGCTTGAACGGTTGGCTCACCTGCAGGACCTCATCCTTGTGATGGGGCCGCTCTCCTCGCTCATGCTCTGGGCTTTCCTCGGGAACAGGATCGCGTCCCGGCTGGAACCGGCTCCTCTCCTTCCCCTTTCTGTTGCGGGGATGAAGAGGGAAGAACAGATATCAATAAAAGTGAATGAGACTTTTTGACAGAGCAGCTTCTGCGAGGGAACTTTTTTTTTATGGCGCAAACAATGGATGGAGCAGAATTTGCATAAATCTCATTAGAAAAAAAGTACAAGTTTCATAAATCTTGTGATAAATTAATGCGATATCATTCCGAACAGGATGTATTAATTTTAGGATGAAATGAATGGGTCTGTGATCATTGTTGGTAATTATGAGGCTCCCAGGCAGTGGGGAGAGGAAATTATTTTTAAGAGGGCTTTTTAAGTGTGGGAACCCTTTTTACACCGGGAATATCTCAACAGACCGAGACTCCTTCTTTTACAAGTGTTTCTTTTCTTATTTTACTCTCCTGGGGTTTTTTTTGATGCGATTGTATTTACTTCCCTCTTTCATGCTGATACAGCCTATTCCTTCCCAAACAAAAGTCCTTTCCGTTTTTGCAAACCATCCATGTTCTCCCTTGTCCCAGGGACGGGCTGTGGGTTTTATAGCAAACCGGAGGGCAGGAATCACTGGATCCCTGCCTGAGCAGGCAGGGAGAAAGAGGCAGGCACCCCCTGAGCCCGCTGCTGTTGGCAGGGGTTTGCCCAGGGACGAGCGTTTTTTAATCCCTTTTTTCCAGGCAGATCTGGAGATGCCACGGCGATACTAAGGCGTATCGGTGATTTCGGCAGCAATACGCCAGCCTGGTTGGTTTGGTTAATAAACAGCTGTCTCCAAGCCAAGGAAGTGCCTGCAAGTGAGCAAAAGCTGTGAGCTCCATCCACTGTAAAGACACAGCACCGGCATGAAGACATATGTTTTAAACCGGTTTCGGAGAGCTTGCTTGATATCCGTGTTGCTGTAAGATCTGTTTAAAGGTTGATGGAGGGAAATTGCTCTGTCTTAACCGTGTTGATATAGGTGATAACTTTAACTGGGAGGATGCCACTTCTCTGCCCGCGTGCATGCCAGCAGCCCAGTGACTGCGTGCACGGCATCTACCAGGAGAGCCTCAGGTATTCTGTTTACTTTAATAATAATGTCAAGAAAGTTCAATATACCATTGGGTTTTGTATCTCGCCCCCCCCCCCTCGCCATTTATCTTGTAAAGTTAACCAAAGTGTTCGGTAAATAGCAAAGGAAACCAAAGAGGCCCTCCGTTATGGCTGCTTTCGGTGTGAACGCTTGGCTCTTCTTTACCCGCTGCTGCGCTCTTCCTTTTAAATGTCTCTGCGAGAGCTGGGGGGAACGAAGGCAGGCAATGCCTCTTTCTGAGGTTGACCGCCGGCTGTCAGGTCCGCTTACGGATTCCGTCTCGATGCTGACTCCCCACTTTAACTAACTAAATGCAGCAGAGAAATTACAGGCTCTGTCTCCTGTGCTGGCTTTGAGCATCTGAGGAACTAGGAAAAACTCTCTGCTGTGCCTTTTGCTTCCTAGCTTGATAAACTCCCTCAGAAATGATTTTGACTGCACAGATTTGTTTTCCCTCTTCTCTGTCACCTCCGTGTTTGCCTCCTTTCCACCCGTATGTGACGGGTGATGGCAGTAGTGCACGTAGTTCCTGGACCAGCTTGTCCTGGCCTTTTCCCCCCCATAATTGGTGAAGACATCTCATTTTTCTGATGACAGAAACTTCTCTTTTCTCCTTTTATTTATTATGAGACCCTTTCTAAAAGGTGCTGGTGTCTCCCTGCCCTTTTTCACTTGCTCTGCAGCACAGCAATCAGAGCAGAGGCAGCCTTGCTGGTTGGGTACGCTGACGCTTCCCGTTAGCACCTGGAAAGGGAAGTGTGTAATGCTGAGCTCCACTTGAGTTGTAGAAGCAGAAACTTTCTTTGCTGAGTTGTTCTGGAAAGTTTTGGCTCAAGAGGTTGAGCCCTTTTCTGAGAAGGAGGCCAGAGAGTATCTGGTGAGTTTGTGTTTATGAAATGAGCTGGCAGCTTTGGGAGAAAGGCTTGGGGATGGATGAGTGGGTTGCCCTTGTACCTGTGGTGTTGCTTTTAGGTATCCCTGAGCATAACTGCATGATGTTTGGCCAGGGGTTAACCTCAGGGAGCTTGCATGGCACGAGCTTTGCTAATATCGTTCACCTGAGGCGTGCTCCAGCTGCAAGGAGCAAGGTTTTCCCTGCAGACTGGAGGAGCAGTCTGGAGCATGTAGTGGTTAGGCTGTGGGAGCCCACGTCTTCTGCGTAATCTATGGCCATCCATGGCATTGACAGGGAAACTGCTCCAGGAGGCTGGGACCAACTGGGAGGAAGGCAGGAATGAAGATGAAGAGACCCTGGTGCCTGCAAGAGATTTCCTGAGCCCAAGTGTGCTTTGGTTGCTCTCCTAGCCCCCCGCACTGTGCCCACACTTGCATTCCCCCCTTTGCATCAGGTGGGGTCTCCTGTGCACGCTCTGTCCCCAACTCGGGGCTCGTCCTCTCTGGGAAAGTAAAGAAGCCTCATCCCAAACACGGGAGCAGCTCCCACTTGCTGTAGCCTCCTGCTTGAAAGTAGAATTTACTTTATTTTCCTTGCTAGGGAGTCACTGTCCTTTCTCTCCCTCAGATTGCTCAGAGGTGGCATATCGTAGGATTGCCCAGCAGCACAGAAATATTGGCATTTCATCTTTTCTTTTAAAAAAATGTTTGGGAAAACATCACAGAAGGACTGGTTTTTTTCCTTTGTTTTTTTTCTGAAAGGTGAAAGAGAAAAAGAATCACAGGCAAAGAAAAGGCAGCAGGTGAAAAATGAGAAGAACAGGGTTTGAATTTCAAGATCAGATCCATCAAATGCTGACACCAAGAGCATCAGAGGCCAGCCTGCGGTGGTGAACTGGGCTAGTTGGAGATGCCTGTGCTGGGGTGACCGGGGCAGGAAGGCAGGGCTGCTGGCTAGCAGCTAACATCAAGTGTGATTGTGGGAGTAGGGAACGGGACGCAACTGTCCCATCTCCCTTCCAAGGAAGGAAGGAAAGAGGAGGGGAGCCAAGGAAATCTGGCGGCAGCTACCTCGGAGCAAAAGTGTGGCGATGGCCTTCATGTAAGGGGACTCCTTGCTGCAGGGTGTGGATGCTAAAATGATTTTAACGTGAATAAATTTGTGCTGGTTTGAGAAGTTGAACAGCAACTGAGGGCTGTCTGTGCCAGCTAGTGACCTTGGTTGAGGACCCCAGGCGCTGCTCTTGGTGTAAGGGCTGTGTCCCTGCTGCTTTCCTCCCCAGCGTGCCCAGTGCCTCTGATCCATTTGCCGCTGCTACTTAGAGATGTCTGGCTTTTTATTCTGCAAAACCCCTTGCCTGTAAGCTTGAGTGCTCGTGGTGCTGGCAGGCTCCGGATCGCTCTCAGTAGCGGTGGCAAAAGACGGGGAGCCAAGAAGCTGTGTGGCGACTGTGCCCACAGATACAATCCAAAGCTCGAGAGCGGTGAGAAACAACGAGCCAAGGAGAAACAGGCACTGGCTTTTAAAAGCAGGGATTAAAATGCTTTCAATATTAAAGTGTAGCTGATGCCTGAAGTCTCGAGCCCAAAAGCCAGCACAGTCAGTGGAGAGATTCCTATTAACTCCACTTGGGTATGGATCAGACCTTTTACGAGAGCATCTTATTAAGCAACTAATTAGAAACCTGCTCCATCTGTTGGATCCTGCCCTCCGTCCCCCCCTCAACCCATCCCTGTGCAGACTGTGTCAGCATCTTGCTCTGGCAGCTTCTTCATCCTCTGGCTTTTTCCCTGCCGCTGGGGCTCAGCACTTCCAAAACTCTCCAGGAGCTCTGGGGTTCTCCCAGAGAGTTTGTTTTTTCTCCTTTCTCATCCCACTTCTGAAAGCAAAACCAGTCGAGAGGAATAGGGAGGGCCCAGCCGCTTTGCCTACTTTTCTCCATGGCAAAATGGAAGGGCAAGAAAAATGCACGGGTTTACAGCCGAAAGCAAGACGCTGAGACAGGAGTTCCTATATGGGGGGAAAAAAGTATGCCCCGTAAAGCAGCCAAACCTAAAAAAATTTAATGAAATCCTAGCAGGAACAAACCAAGAGGCAACAACATCACCAAAAAAAAAAAAAAAAAGCTCCCGAGGTCAATCAAAGTTCAAGACTTGGAGAAACAAGAAAATCTGTGTATGTGTTAAGAAAGAGGGAGAAGTAGCCGTGATTGAGAGAAAGGAGGCAAAAGGAGACAAGATAAATTGTGATTATCTGGTGGAATCAAGACACTTAAGTGCCCTGTCTGATTCCTGAGGGGAAACAAATGGACCCTATAACTTTGCACTGCAGAAGGATAATTTGTCCCTGTTTCCTCAGCCCTCACCGGAGCCAGGTCGGCACTCGGGCTTGTGGCAGCTCAAACAGCATCCTCGGCATGGCCCGGGGAGAGCTAGGGCACGTTATTTTTCTTTGCAAGTGTCCTGAGAGGGGTTCCTGACAGACGTGGAGCTCCCTGGGCTCTGCACGCCCTGTCCGAGTGGGACCCTCTTCTTTTTGATGATTTCCCAGCGATACAGGCACCCTCATCTGAGGGTGCTAGCGCTGCTTTTGCAATCCTTTGGCAATTCCCACGTTGCTTCCATGAAAGAGAGCGTGGAGACCAGCTGTGGAGCTGAGTATCGCTGGGTCGGGTGTTTGCCTTGGTCTGGCTTCACCTATGGGTGGGAGAAAAGCACCTTCCCTGTGATCACCCTGGAAAACGGGATTTCTTGTGGTCTGTTGAATGGTGACCGTGGCCCAGATGCTCCAGCTGAGTGTGTTTGTGTTGTGCTATCCAGCTAGTCCGCTCCTCCTTCCTTGGTGCAGTAAATTGAGGGGGGGGGGGGGGNTGGTGCTAAAGGAATTGGTGGAAGGTAGCTCACAGCAACTTTTGTCATGGTGGTGAAAGTGGTGAAGGAGCCCAGCGTTCTCCACTGCGGTCCTCTCTCGCTGCATCCTGCACACCTGGTTTACACCACGTGCCTAAACTTAGCATTCTCCCGGGGCAAAGCTTGCAAAAATCAGAATAACAAATGACAAAGCGATTGTGAAGTCTCATGTCTTATTTCAGGGAGCTGTTTCTCATTATCGTCTATTTAATTTGTTATTTTGATCGGTATTTTATGCATTTTTTTTTTCTGTAATGAATTGGGAGGTGCTCTTAAGTTAGGATGGTGATTACTGACTGATGGACAGGTAAGGGAATGGGTAAAATAGCTCTTAATATTCGGTCCCTCACTTTGTGAGGGTTTAAGATGGTATTTTCCTGTGATATGGAAAAAGAACATGCAGCTTACGCTTCAATGTTCTGAGCTGCCCGATTTACGTCCTGATGAAGTTTCTTGTTTCTAACAAATAAAAAGAAGGAAAAGTTGGGGAGGATATAGGCGCTGAATGTTCCCTTTACTGTTTTTACACGCTAAATCTCTCCTTGATTTTGATACGCCTGGACCAGAGAGCAGTCAAGCCCAGTGTGCTGTTTCACAGGGCTCTAACTTTGCACGTCTGCAGACTGGCAGCAGTGAGAAATGCGGGTGTGATGATGCAGTCTGCCCAGAAATGCCTTGCCTTGCTCTCCAGGTTTTCCTGAATTTAGGAACTAGATTCCCTGACAGTGGGAGGTAGCCGTAAAGCAAAGGGACAGGGAAGAGTTAAATGTTCATTTGCTGGCTGATTTTTTTTTTTTTAATGTGTGCAAGTGTGTTTGCAGCACAGAAACCGTGAATGCCACTATGATTAGAACAGGGTGGGACGTGGTTTTCCTATTCAGCAGAATTTTTAAGATCGTTTTCCTTCCACTGAGATGCGACCGAGACCTTTTGGAGTTTGGAAATATTTGCAGTTGGCCAGGGAACTCCAGATACCCTGTTGATCTAGGGTTTTTGAATGAGATGTAAAGGGGGAAAGTGTGTTTCTCCCATTAAATTTGGCAGAATAGAGAGGTATGACCCTGGATTTATCTCATCCTAGTTACTGGCTTTCACTGCCATGGGGATGGTCACAGTCTTGCTTGTTTCCTGGGGCAAAGAAACCTTTGCTAAGGATGGCTTCAGATGTCCTCCAAAATAAAACCAAACTAGTAGCTTGTTTCATATCAAGGCTCCGAGGTTTGGGAAAGTGTAAGGTCGCTTTGTATCTCTGGTGTTGGCTTCACTGAAGAGATGGGAATGTTGCAGATGAACCAGCTGATGGCAGTGGTTTGGATGAGGACTCTTGTTTTCAGGTCTTTGTCCAAAATGTCTTTGACCGTGACCTGTCACCCGCTTGCACTTGTGTTGGTGGAAGGAATTTTTTTTTCCCGGTGGTTAATTGTAGTTGCTCTTTTTAAAACAACTGATATTCCTTCTTCTAATAGAAATTTGTCTAGGCTTGGGCACTCAGTCTTGCTGTGCTTTCTTGCTCTGGTATAGTCATCTTAAGTCTTATATTTTGTCCTCTTCATGGATGTGCTTGAGATGGTGTGAGTCACCTCACTCTTCTTTGTCATAAATGAAGCAGTTCAAGCTTTTAAAGCCCTCGTTAAGTATAAAGCATTTTTGCTAGCTTTTGAATGTTTGTGGCATTCTCTTGCATCCAGTCCTGAAGATGACGCTGCCAGCTGAGCAGCTTGCAGAACTGCCCTCTTGGTAGAACTGGCTGTATACTCCTAAAGTCGCTCCTCCAAGTGCCCAAATTGCACCGCGGCTTTGCCGGCCAGGGCATCTGTGCTTGGGCCCCCAGGCCTGCCAGAACGGCTGCTTTTGGGGTGCCCTCCTCTGCAGCTCTGGTCCACCAGCCTTTTTCGAGGGCATTTGGAAGAGGGTTGTGAAGACAGATTTTTACCAAACAAGCCCAAATTACCAAGCGCTTCACCTGGCTGCTTGGCCCTCCCTGTTATTTGCCATGCTGTCACCCGAGTTTGTACCGACAGCAATTTTACGTCATGCTAGGATGTCCCCCTGACTGCAGTTGGTGGCCTCGGGACCTGCCAGGCAGCTGGGTCCTCGCTTGAGTGAGCTTTGTCGATGTCGTACAGCACTAAATTTTTAATCAGAAAGTCATGCAGTGCTAAGTCAAATGCCTTACAAAAGTCTATTATTTCTTCACAGTTACCTTTATCTGCCAAAATTGTAATCTCATCAAAGAATAAAACCAGGTTTGTTTGACAAGGCCTATTTTCCATAAAATCATGTGGACTGGCATTAATTACGTTCCTATCGTTTAATTCTTTATTAATGGAATGTCATATCAGCTTTTTCCATTATTTCTGCCGTGATTGATGTCAGGCCAACCGGTCGGTAATTGCCCGGGTCGCTCTGCTCGCCGAGCTGTGCCACTGTGTTTGCCCTCCGGTCTGCCGGAGCTTCCCTCCTCTTCCCAGATGGATGAAATTTTGGCATCTGTTCTCCTTGGCCAGAGGATTTGGGGTCGTAGGGTGCTCTCGTACTGCCAAAGACTGCTCACGCAGAGGTTGTCCCCCCCGTCCTTGGGGCCAGGCGGCCAAGGGGATCTCCTGTCCTTATCTCCACCCACCAGCTTTTTTTCCTCCTATTTTCTCCCCTGTCCTGCTAAGGAGGGGACTGAGAGCGGCTGGGTGGGCGACAGGCAGCCAGCCACAGTCGACCTGCCACACCAGACTTTGAATGCACTTGGAGGTGTCATGGAGAGGCCCAAAAATGATCTCAGGAGGTTCTTATGGGGCTAAAATGAGGCTCCAAGGATGGTGGCTGTCCCTTGCTTTCAGAGCAGTAAAAGTCATCCCACTCTGGGAGCGGCGTGGAGATCGCAAACAGGATGCACAGCTCCCACGCAGCAACTGCAGAGGGTCTGGGTTGCCTCTCGGGTGGAGTCAGGAAGAGACATTTGCGATTGCACGCCCGCGAAGGATGGCTGAGCAAGGCCTCTGGCCTCGGGACGCTGCAGAACATCGTTTCAAACATGATTTGGCAGAAGGTAGTGATGGATTTGTCCCAGCGTCTCTCGTGCTCTCTGGGTGTGTGGGCCCCACCTATGTCAAAGAGACCAGCGCTTGCTGCAGCTGCGGCGTTTAAAACAAACCCCAGGTCTGTGTCTGGCTCCAGGCCCTGTGGGCATCAGGTCCATGCTCTTACCCTTGGGATGTTTGCTTTTAACCTGGAAATGTTGTTGTATCGGCTGGTGGTGCCCCTCGGCGGGGGAGAGTGTGACGGAGGCTGGTAGGTGCTTACCCAGAAGAGGCATGGGTTCCTCCACTGTCTCTAGTGCCTGAGATGGCCATCCTTATGCTGAGCTAATGTGTCTCTCTTTTGATAAGGGCGAGGGAGGAGAGGAGCTGCGGCACAATTTATCTGTGCTAGAGACAACAGTAGGACCATGCATGGCTTGACTCCCCTTGCTGCTGTATAAATGCTTTGAGGTGTTGTAGCAGCATGGGAAAAGAGTTTGGGGGTGATTTAAGGGAGGAAGGCAGAAGACCTGAATATTCTCAAGATTTCTTCCTCTGTCTCGTTTTTCTCATGATTTCTTTCCTCTCCGTCTCTCCCAGGTTCCTCAGTGACTCAGCTGCTGGCCCGGGACCTGGACAATGACCCGCTGGTCTTCGGCGTGGTCGGGGAGGAGGCCAGCCGGTTCTTCGCCGTGGAGAGCGTGACTGGTGTTGTCTGGCTCAGGCAGCCCTTGGATAGAGAGGTGATGCCCCTTTCTGCCAAGAACATCCTCTGCCACGGGGCGGGGGGGTGTGTGTGGGGAAGTCTCCGCTGGGATAAATGGTGGCTCTCCACCTTTTGTGGTAGCTGAGAAGCAGGCTGAGTGTTGTTCCTCCACGGAGTCGGGAATCCGGGCATCTGGTGTGTCCCCATCAGAGTCTATCCCTAGCTACCCTGTCACTGTGGGGACAGAGGGAATAAGCAGGGTGTTCGGGTTCGATCTGGCTTGTTGGTTTTCCTGGATCCCAGCATAATATCGTAAGATCAAAAGTAAAGAAAATAATAAATGGAGATGATCTGCCACAGAGCGGGATGCTCATACATTCAGGGAAAATTACAGGCTCCCTCTTTAAACCTATATTCCAATTAAATCCTTTACTGTTTAAAACAATATGCGAAGAGATGTGAGGTATCCCTGCTTATTCAATCTCGTCATGACTTTTCATCATCTTGTGGATTCAGGCTTCTGGATGCTAAATTTGGCAAAATTCTTGCCTCGAAGCTGTTTCACACTGCTGTTTTCAATGGTAGTTTTGGTGTGCAAAGGCAGGGTATTGCGTCCCGCTGCCTGTTTTACAACAGCCCTGGCCCTTGCCGCATTCCTGGAGCGAGGAGGAAGGGATAGCACAGGCGCTTGGACAGGAGCTTGGTAAGACTGGGAAAATACTATACAACTTGGGCAACGTGCTTAATTTCCCTGTGCTCCTGTTGCCTGTGTTTAGTATGTCTTTTGCCAGTGGCAGCGTTGTGAAAATAAAACCCATTAACACACCTCAGGCGTTGGCGGTCCGGGTCGAAGCCAGCCAGATGTGGGGGTGCGGAGGAGCGGGGCAGCGGATGCTGCTCAGGCTGAGTGAAGGCAAACTCAATTTCACAGCGCTAAGAGCAAGGCTCTGGAAAAATAAAGTGTTTTTCTTCACCCCTCTCCCTTCCACCTCCCCGTGCCAACAGCTGCTGGCATGAGTCATAAATCTTCCCTTATTCAAATGCCTCCCGCTTTCCAATACTTATGATAACAGCCGTAAGCCAAGGAGGGTGATCAATAGATTTAGGTGGCTTTTGGTGGAGGGTGGGAAGGGAAGGAGCTGAGCAGAGCTTGCGTGCTTGGCCGGGCTGAACCGGGGCTCAAAGTCAGCGATATATGGAAGAGGGTGAAGACACGCGTGCATAGCTTGGGATGGATAAGGGAAAGGTGTAAATGACTATGGTGGAGGAAGCAGGATGGCGTGGGAGGGAAGGGATGGAGGTGAATAGCACGCTGGGAGAAGAGAACGCTGGCCTGGATGCGTGCGATCAAAAAGTCAGGGGAGAGAAAGCCATACAAGAAGAGTGGTGGGGAAAAAGCAAGAGATCAATCCTTGTACAATCGAGGAGAAAGAGAGAGACTTGAAAAGGGAGAGGGAGTCATAATAAGGTAAACGATGCAGGAAAAGGGAAAATAGAGAAAGGGGTGAATGTATAGAGGCAAAACAATTTTTAAAAGATTTTTTCACTCCCACAAAGATTAGAAGGAGAACAGGTTAAAAAAAAAAAAAAAAAAAAAAAAAAAAAACAAAAAAAACCCCCCCCCTGAGTAAAAAAAAAAAAAAGGTGCTAAAATGAAAGGTGGAGGCAGAAATTAGCATGTGGTAGCTTTCTCTGATTATTTTATCAAGTTTTTAAAATTAAATGCTCAACGTGTTGTTTCTTCTCTCCTGTTTTTCCTTTCTTCCCTACCGCTTTGTCCCTCGTGGTGGCACCGATGGGTAGGGGGGAAATGGGGGTGAAAGACGGTGACGCAGCAGGGTGGGATGTCACAAGGAGCAGAGGCTCTCCTCTCCCGTTGGTATTTCAGTTCTTCGTTCTGCTTGCAAGCATTGCCCCGGGGCAGGAGCTAGGAAAGACTTTCTCGGGCTCAATTCCCCAGCTGTTTGGATGTGGGGGGCCTGGGAGGGGGCAGGAGGGGTGCACGCTCTGGTAAGCTCTTCCCCAAACCCTTCTCCAAGACAAAGTGCTACCCTGGTGCAAGCAGAGCTCCTGGTCTGGGCACCAGCGGCTGCTGCATGTCCCTGAGCCCATCTTATTAGGAATAAATCAACCAAATCTGCAGCGCAGAGAGCCATTTCAAGCTCGCTTTCCAGCCTTTCCTGCACGATGCTTTGGAAACATCAAGTTGCTGTGCTCAAGCAGCTCAGGCAGGGCAGGGGCATGGGGCTGGGAAGGTATGCTGGAGGAGGAAGGGATTGCCGGGACTACCAAAACACCGGATGGTGCCCAGGCACCAGATAGGTGTGGTGGTCCAAGTCCTGCTGTCCATCCCCGTGTGATTCCTTGGTAAAACGTGAGCGAAACAATCGCTGGTGGAAAAGAAAGGTCAGGAAGAGAAGGTCTGCCTCCACTAGCAATATCCCCCTGCCCTGACACCGAAATAATCCCCTCTTCCCCACTTGTCCCTCGCTCCAGCCCCAGTGACTTTAATATATTGCCATTTAAGCCCAAGCTGTTAATTTAGTTAAAGCAATAAGGAGCAGAGAGGACTGCACAGGTTTTTTTTTTTGAATGGACTTATGGGATTTCAGCCAGTTCTTACTCCAGACTCTGGGCTTATCCCAGTGTTCCCAGCTATGTGATATCCCAAGAGCTGCTTTATGGCAGGTAAGTTGGGAAAGCAACAGCAAGATTTAGATGTCCTCGGCGAGACTGTGTTGTATCGTCATCTCAAACAGAAGCTAACCACGCAGCTTTTTGTTCAGACTTTCTTCTGTTTTTGCGTCGTCCCTATATCTTGCAGTCAGAGATGGTGCCAGGTCACGTATACTGTGGGTGGAAAACTGCTTTTCTCTGCCTTGCGCTTATTCCCTCTCGCTGCTACAAGCAGGCAGCCTGTGGTGTTGGGGACCGGGCAGGCGTGCAAAGAGAGCTGGGGCTTGCTGGCACGCCACGGAAGGTTAAACAGTGGGCTCCTCTCATCTACTTTAGCCTAGTTGTCTGTTTAAAGTGCTCGGCTGCTAGCCGGGGAGTCGGTTCCTTAGTCCCTGCATCCTCCTGACCCAGGGCAGAGCGGCTCTCCGTGCCTGTGAAATACACTGGAGCCCCACTGGCATTAATGTATCTCAGCATTTTATACTCAACACAGGTAATTGCACCCAAACGCCCCTTCTCTTCTTGAAGGTCCTGAAAGCGTTTTGCATATAATAATATTGGCTAAAAGTCCCAAGCCTGCCATCTGCAGATAAACACTACAGTATCTTTAATTATATGTTTTTCTTCTCCTTCCCTTTCAGACTAAGTCAGAATTCACGGTTGAATTTTCTGTCAGTGACAGCCAAGGGGTAAGTGTGACTTCTCATTTCATGGTCTGTGGCACGCGTGGAGGGGAGCGGGAAGGATGAGCGTGGGTTGCCGGGGGACCTTCTGCATTGTGCCGGGGGGGCCTGGGGAGTGGGACCACCCCTGGCCATCACTTGCCAAAAGCCCAAGACAGAAAAAGCAGCCACAAGCTTGCTTTAGGTTTTAAATCCATACATAAAGGTGACACCCGCTCTCTGTCGTTATCCTTGTGGCCGCAGGTGATCAAAGGGACGGTCAACATCCAAGTCGGAGACGTGAATGACAACGCCCCGTGGTTCCACAACCAGCCCTACAGCGTCCGCATCCCGGAGGTAGGGATCGCTGCAGTCTCTCCGTGCAGCCTGGCTTCTGGTTTTTCCTTCGGTGGCCACGCTTGCTGCCTGGTTGCCACCGCAGAGCTGTCTGCCCAGCTGCCTGAGGGCCACCAAAGTACGGGACTGTCCTCCTGCCCTGGGCCGTCACTGCGGTTGTGGGGAGGATCAAACCTCTGGAAGTTATTGTTGCCTGAAAAATGGGCAGAAGCAAAGTGACGGTAGTTTGGGTGTTGGGGGAAGGCAGGTGGAAGAGCAGGTTTGGAGCTCGGAGCCTTTGCAGCCTTGCTGATGTCTTTCCCATGACAAATGTAAAGTTTGAGAATAGATTCCCATTTACAGCTGTTTCTTTTTCTCCTCCTTTGAGCCGGGGGAGATGTGCAGCTCTTGTCACGGAGGTGACCTGAGGCATATCTCTCTAAGTGCTTGATTTCTGGCAGAGTCCCACCTAAAGGCTTCTTCCCTTGCTGGTGGTTTCTTTTAACACGTCTGTAGCAGGACTTGTCCCATGATGTCCTAGGAATAAAGCAGGTAGGAAGGGACCACAGAAGATCATCTGGCCTAAGCTTCTACTAAAGCAGAGAGAATTCTCATGCTAGATCAGGTTGCTCAGGGCTTTATCCAGCCAAGTGTCGAATATCTCCAAGGAAGGAGTTTCCACAACCTTCGGCAGCTGTCTCTCTGTGCTGGCCATTGCAAAGGAGGTGACACCTAGTCATACCGTCAGGGACAGCTTCTGCACCTGGAGCTCAGCTCGGCAGAAAGAAGCCAAGAACTTACAGATCTGATGTGAATTTAGACTTTAAAGGTGTGGAGTGAAAGGTAGTTGCTGGTGCTAGGAGGACAAGGTCAGGGTATTATATTTGAAATAGGGGATTAGTAGGACATTTTACCTCCTCCAGTGGAGGAAACCTCTCCCTCTTGCACCCTGGTGCCAGGGCAGAGCCTGTTTTTCCCAGAGCATGCCTCGGGGCGTGGATGAGGTCAAGTGTGCATCTGTATGTGTGTGAAATCAAGCAGTCTTGGGTAATTGAGAGGTGCAAACGATTGTGTTACAACGGTTTATTTAATATGCTGACTGCTGATGCCCTGCCGTGCTGGGCTTTGATCTTTCCCGCTCCCTCTGCTGCGAGGATGAGGTTTCTTCATTAGGTTGCTTGTGATGTATGAGCCGAGAGTTTTAGTCTCATCTTTGCGCCAAGTCATCTGAAACCTCCCTTTGAGAATGACACTGGGTCAGAGTCATTTCTTCTCCTCTTTAAAGCACAAAGGGTGCAGAAATGACTTGGCAAAAGCTGCACGAGCAGCTCCTCGCTCTCGCCTTTCTGCTCGGGCCTCTGGAAGCTGATGGGTGGCCGTCTTGCCTTGCTGCCGCTCCTCCCGGTGACGGTCTGTCTGCAGAGGTCTGCAAAGCAAAAGGAATGTCAGTAGGACCGAAGGAGAAGAGTCTCCTCTCCCCTGCCCTCAGATTTACCTCTGGTTTTGCTATTTACAGCACCTGATACAGAGGACTTCCTTCTCCACGTGAAGAGAGAGATGGAAAGTGGGTTTCTGTGTCTCCCCTGGGAACTGGTGCTGTGTTAAGCCCTCGTGTTTATGTACCTGGAGCAGCCATGCCATACCTCCTCTTGCTTGTCGCTGCTTCTGCTCTACGAGCCGGTATTGCAAACCTAAAGCCTTCCGCATTTCCGATCTTAACCTGCGTCATGCCTGGGGAGCAGGGAGAGCAAAGGTCCAGCGCTGGTTTGGAAAACTAAGGCTGGCTGAGGAAAGGGAACTGCAGGCGGGTGATCCGGACAAAAACGAAATAAAAGAAAGAGGCTGAACCCTAGAGCCTCCCTCTCGCATGTCATGCTGCTTTGCATCTGAGCTGTGGTTTTGCCGGGAGGGATTTCCAGGACCGTCTAATTCTTTGGGGTATAGCAAGCACGGTGCTTCCCCCAGTGCACCCGCTCTGCCACTTGGCCTTCAGAGCTGTGCTTGTCTGGAGGGTGGCCTAATTTAATTATAAGGCATCATGTGCCAGTTTCCAGTTTCTATCCATGATCTTTAACCAAGGGCACCGATCAGAGGTAATGAGCCACAAACTCGTTGCTCAGCCAGCATCCTGGAGGCAGTTCTGTTCTTCTGCCAGGGAGACAGCATTTCCTTGTCAGGCACTGTGAAAGCAAGGGATGGGGTCCCACCACCTAAGGAGGACCATCCAAGGGCTACGGTCCACGGGAGATGTGAGCAGTGAATTTACTCTGTGTATGCTGGCATGGCTCTCAAGGAATAGATGCCCTCTTGCTTTGAGAGCTTTGCTGGGCCACAGATTGTCCCTTGTCCACAAGTACTCGAAGCTAGAGGTGATGTGGCATGGAGACGTGTCTTCAGAAGCTGAGGCCCCCGGAGCCAGGGGACACCTTGGGTGCGGCTGAGGCTGCGGAGCCAGTCGTGATAGGGGATGACAGCATCCCCAGGTCACCCCCGCGCTCCAGACAGCTCAGGCCAGGGTGAACGGCGAGGGCATGGGTAGCAAAATCTGCCTCAAAGACCACCCAGCCCAAGCTGAAGGGCCTATAGCTAATGAATAAGCAGGGGCTGGAGCTTGGAGATGGAGAAGAGGCCAGCAGAGGCGCTAGTGCGGCTTTGCATAGGCTGGCTCTGTGCAGAATTGGCAGCTAATGAGGATTTTTCTCTTTAATTTTGAGATAAATGCGTGTATCGATTTGCAGTTGTCCTAGCTAATGGAGCAGCAACAGAAAGGCTATTTAAACCTCACCGCTATTGTGTGGCACTAGGAAAGTCAAAAGAAGCGTGTGCATAAATAAATGGAACATGAAGTAAACTGACCTTTAAAAACAATACTGCCTCTAAATACCCGTCCTGGTGTTTTACACAGTCCACTTGACTTGAGAATGGGAATTTATTTGGGCATGGGCTGTGGACTGCCATCCCTCTCTAGCGTGAGGAGAGGGGAGAGGATGCTCAGTTTAACCGTGGGCTCCTCCCCATCGCAGCAGCTCTGAATACCCAGACCAGGGATCGCTCGTGCGTCGGGCCGATGCCACTGGTCCTCTGCGCTCGTCGCATCTTAATCGTATCCCTGGCACCTGCCTTGAATAGCTGAGCAAGGGCCTGCGTGTCGGGAGAGGGATGCTGCTCCAGCGTAATCGTCCGTCCCGTCTGGGCAAGGGCGCCCTGTGATTTGCTTGTCAAAAGGCAACGAGGCGGTGCGGACGCTTTCAAGTCTGTAAAGAAAAGGGGAATCCTGCTAGAATTGGCAACTTAATTCACCAAGCTGGCCTCGACAGAGCTCATTAAGTTCTCGTGTATTCATTTCAGGCTAATGGCTGTCATGCTGACTGCTGTTTGATTTGCTATAATAGACTTTTATGGCTTTCCAGTTTGCTAGGACGTGTGTGCCTGTGTCTGTGCCCTGTGGTGCTGCTGTAGTACATTAGTTAGCTCATGCGCTTGCTACTCTGACCTTCAGGGTTTGTTCTCTTGGATGCATCCCTTGCACTTCGCCTCTTGGACGCGCTCTTTTTTACCGTCCTCGCCCAGCCCTGGGGTACCATGTTTCTGGGAGTCTTGAGGGTTTGGCTTTTAAATCGGGAAAGATATATTGCTGAGCCCGTGGCAGGCTGTTGTGGCGATGCCTCGGTTTCTGACAAGCCCGATCTGCTTTATCTAATCTATTTTTCCATTTGACTGGATCTGTAGGAAACTCAGTCTTGTTGGATTGTCGCGGTTCAACGGGCTTACGTGAAGTGAGCAAGTAAAGTAGAGCCAAGCCCTCACGTTGGTTTTGTGGTATCTGGTGTGGTGTTGGGATCGGGGTGGACTGTTCCCATAGGTGCCTGCTAGGCTTTCCTGTCCCAGCTTCCAAGCGTGAGACCTTCTGGGGCACGCAGCCCTCCATTTGCCTTTGAGGTGAACATCCTTTAAGCTTACTCTTGAAAGGCATGGCTCCGCAAACCTCTCTTCTGCACCTGCTACTTCCAGGTGCTACGCTGTCTACAGGACCATATCTTGGGTCCGGCAGAGGTTCCTCAAACGTTGAGGCCGTTGTGTGGTAAGCAAGTCTAGTACCTTCTCGTAAAGAGCTGTTTTTCCCCATAACCCCCCAGCATCCTGAGCCTGCTGATCAAATTCAAACTGTCCGTGGCCTTCTCTTGGCCCTGAAGCATCGTCAGTCTTCACGTGTTGGCAGAAAGGTCACCTCATTGTTGGTTTCTTCGCTGAATGTTCCCTCAGGAGGTTTCCAGTGGGGTTTTCTCTCCTTTGGTGTTCTCCCCACCGCACTCCTCCTGTTAGGGTTAACACACTGAGTGATTTATAAAGTAATAAGTATTATTGGGTTGCACCTTCCGGCAAAAAGCTGTCCTCAGCCAGGCTCTGGGTCAGAGACTGACGTTTAGCACCCCAGCCGTTCACGGGATGACAGTTGCACCACGAAAAAGTATCTGTAACTTGACGGGAGATATTAATCGTAATGGGGCTCCGTTTTCAAAAGGCACCCACTGCGTCTATAACCACGACCATCCGCGCTGGGAATGTGCTCATCTCGTCCTGAGTTCAAGCAAGCGCCAGTAAGAGGCAGTGGGAAAGGAGTTTAAAAATAGAAAGGAAAGTTTCTGGGCAGCACATGGTATCGGCTAGGCAACTACAGGCCAGCTTGCAGGTGTCGCATCTCCTGAACTCAGCCCTGATTTACCAATTTATTTTAATTGGGAGGCAGGCAGGCACTTACTATCAACAGCAGTCCCTTCTGCTTGGGGAGTAGCCTTTGGGATTGAGCCTTCACAAGCTGCTGGTCACCGTTTCCATCCTTAATGTGGTGGTGTAGTTGAAACAGTGGCTTTTATGATAGGGTTTTTTTGGTTTTTTTTAATTGTGCAGAAAGGTGTTTGGCAGGGACGGGGAGAGAAAGGAGGGGACCGTCACTGCCCTGTCCCATTACACAGCTTGGAACCAGACCATGCTAGATGGTGAGCAACGTAGGGAGGATCAGAGAAAGCCCCCAAAGCCCTAGCTGTAATTAAAATTATTATTTTGCTTTAATGGTAATAATGTTGGTAATTACATCAGTTTCCCTGCCATCCTGCCCGGGAGTCTTCAGGGGCTCATATAATTCTATTGCGATGGCTCTGAGGCCTGATGCTGCGCATACGAAGCAGCTGCAATGAGCGTGAGCTCCCGCTTCAGCCCCGTTAGCCATTCCTTTGCACGTTCCCAGACACCTTTTGGGTTTGGGGTTTGGTTCCCCCCTCCTTTAAATAAAGAGCCTTTAAATTGAAGGAGGTGATAACAGAACTGATAAGATGTTCCTGCCATGTTGCAAAATGGCCTATAATAATTGCTGGCTGCTTTCCTTCCTCCTTTCTTTTTTTCTTTTTTTTCCCCTTTTCCCCCACTCACTGTTTTCCTTCTCTCCCCGCCCTTTATGCTTCTGTGTGGATTTTAGAACTGCACAAATAATTTACGATGAATAACTTATCCACCAAATCCAGCCTTCCCATCCCTCCGCCACCTTTGCACGCGTAAAATTTGTAAGCATATCGAACTCCTCCGCAGCACTTTCGTATGCAATTTTATTTATTTATTTATGGTGGGGGTTTTTTTTGTTGTTGTGTGGGTTCTTTTTGTTGTTGTTTTGGTTTGGTTTTGGTTTTTTGGGGGTTTTTTGTCTTTTTTTTTTTTGTAACATCCTAGAGAGGCGACCAAAAAATTAGTGAATTATTCAAGCTGTGTTCATTAAACGCTGTTGGCCAGAAGCAAGTTGGTTCTCTTTCCTGGGTAGGCAAGCATCTCCGTCTCCCCTCTACCCTGGCACCCCATCGGCATGGCTGGTGCTGGGGACCGAGGGTGACCTCTCACCTCTGGTGCCTGTTGGATAAGTAGGAGATGAGGCTTCGACCGGTGCTCACCGCAGCAGGAGGCTCTCCGCCGCACAGGTACGGGGCGATAATCTGCAGCAGGTGAAACATTTACTAAACTTCCTGAGCATCTTTATTTTTAATTGTGTTTGTTGTTGCTGGGTTTCAAAGCCAGCCTCCATCAGCCCTGAGGGAATAGTTGGCTGACAAAATAACGGGTTAGATCTCCACGCTGTCTCTCTGGCTTCACAGAGCTGGTCACCGTGCGTTTGGTTTGATGTTTCTCCTTTCCAGATTTTTTTTTTTTAAATTTTGGAGAAACCTTTAATTACTTTCCAACTTTGGCAAACTCGTGGAAGCAGAGACACGTTGTGAGGGGTGTAATCCTTTCCTTCAACAGTCTTAAGTGCAGGTGTACTGTCCATCTATTAAAAAGCCATCTCTTAGCTGGATGAGATAATGCCTTTGAGAGGGTTTCATCTGCTCTGTAATCATCAGGTAGAATATAAAATCCCTCAAAGAAATCATGCCTTCTCCCCCCCCCCTCAACCCCAGCCTGCACGATCGGCCGAGACGGGGTTGTTTCTATATTGTTTGGGAAGATTGAATGATAAAACATATCTTTACATGGAGAAAATTACCAAGTCAAGATTTTGCCAGCAGTGCCGTGGGATGCCCTTTTTCATCAGTAATCGAGAGGTGGTGCGAGTGACCATCTCCTGGCTTGCACTGGCGTGGAAGAGCAGAAGGAAGGGGAGCTGAGGAAGTAGCAAGCAGATAGGGGCTGAGGGATGTGAATAATGCACAAGTCACCAGGCTGAGCTTACTCTGACGGGTGGGATGCCACGTGTGTTGGCACGCTGGGTACGCTCTGGGGTGAGTTAGTAAATATTCATACGGATCCCTGCTCTCCGTATGCAAGGAAAACATAAACGGGCTGTTTAAGTGCGGGGAAGTTCGGGCACTGTCTTGGGCATTCGTTCTGGCTTTCGGATACTGGCGGTTTCTTCGGGCAAGAGCTTGGAAGCACACCAGGCGGCAGCTGCCATCTTCTCCCTGCTCTTTCCTGCCAGCACCGAAGAAAGGCACTTAAAACAGGCTGCAGCGCATTGAGTAAAACGGCATTTGGGCTAAAGGGTTTGCACAGCCGACATCAGAGATGTCCGTGGGATTTATGTAGAAACTTTTCTTTTCAAGGGGTGAGGTGCTTATTAAAGAGTCATGCTGCATCTGTACGATAAGACCTGGAGGATTTGAGTGGCGTGGCTTGGGTACAGGGGGTTGGGAGGCTTGTGGAGGTCTCTCCTTTCCTTGCACGAAGCAAACCGTTGTGTGACGAAGCAGGTGCTCAGACCTGGAAGCACCCTTCCCTCTGAAGGTCATCTGTCTGCAAGTTTTTGTCATTATTGCTGATGCGTATACTGTGATGCCAGATGGAGAACGTCAGAGGGTCTTGAGTGACGTCCTGACATCCTAGGGAGAAAGAAAGTCTCCACCTCTGGCAGTCCTGTCACTTGTCTGGCTTCACCGGCGAACAGGAGACCCTGGTCCTTTAAAACACATGCCCGAGGAGTGAAATGAGAGACGCAACAGAAACTACTGGGGCGGAAAACTCCAAATGGCGTGGAAGTAATGTGTAAAGTGTCCTGGAGATAACAGTCATTTCCACCAGGCAAAACTTGGGCTCTTTCTGGAAGGATACTGCAGCAAGGGGGGGGGGGGGGGGG
>WAAD01024644.1:420170-593329 GCA_013389945.1 Fregata magnificens
GGGGGGCAGCCTGAAAATTAGAAACAGTCGTGCTGTTCTGAGCAGCGTAATGCTGGGGTAGATGAAGGGGATTGGAAAGCAGGAAGGGGCAACAACAGCAGACCTAGAGCTGAAAGGAAAGCTAGTGTGGGGCAGCAAGCAATTCGGTGCCTCCGTGGAGGAGCTGTCACACTGGGAAAATAAGACTCCCGGAGCCAAAGAAATAATCTTGGGGTAGAGGAAGAGAAAGCGTGCAGAAGCATTCTGCAAGCAGGCAGCACCCAGACAAAGAGAAGAGAGGTAACTTAGACACATCAGTAATCATTCCTCTTGGAAGAAATGGGGCTAAGGGAAAAGATCCTCACTTGCTGAGCTCCTGAGCAGCCCCAGGACACAGGCGTGCTCTCAGGTGCTGTGTAGGAGTTTCTTTGTATGGGTGCTGAGACCCGATATCTGCCCATCCCTTGCTGATTTTCAAAGCTCTGAGTTTATTGCAGGTGTCTGTCGCAGACCCATCCCCGAGGTCAGGACGACATCTGAGCTTAGGACGGCCGATGCCAAGCGATGACGGCTCCTCGGGATCCCCTTGGCCCCGCTGGCAGCAAGCCCCACCGGCTTGCTCAGAGCGGGCACGCTTCCTCTAGAGCAGAGGCGGTGGCTTGTGGTCCCGCAGCATCTCTTGGTGCAGGAGCAATTTCGGTTTGGCCTGGAAGGCTGCTCTTTTCCAGGGGACTGGAAGCGCCCGCGCGGGGCGTTCGAGCCCAGCCCTTTCAGTATAATTACACTTACACATCTGGGCAGCAGATGGCTTCAAGGTCTCTTCCTTGTCCCCGGCAGGAGGAAGGGCTCTCTGCTGCC
The DNA here is from genome assembly GCA_013389945.1 of Fregata magnificens. Lineage (NCBI taxonomy): Eukaryota > Metazoa > Chordata > Aves > Suliformes > Fregatidae > Fregata > Fregata magnificens. Next base: position 421,008 of record WAAD01024644.1, read on the forward strand.
AGAAACAGGCAGAGGAGCGAGGAGCTAATGAATGTGACCTGCTAGCAATTAGCTTTGTTTTATCTCTCTTTCCTCCAGTTACGATATTCTCCCAGAAGCCTGGGACATAACTTATTATCTCGTGCCAGCCAGCAAAAGCCGCATCCCCTCCCTTCGCATCCCTGGTTGTGTTTTTTTTTTGTTTTTTTTTGTTTTTTTACCTCCCTCTCCGTACATCATCTTTTAAGTCGGCAGCGGGAGCGTGCCTGGCCGTAGAAATGTTTATTAACGCGTTCAGGCTGCGAAGGCAGCGTGCGGGTAGCAACTGCAAGACAGCAAAAGAACCTTCATTAAAAGTGATTTCACTGTAAGTGAATTCTTTTTACCCGCGTAATCATGCAGTTTGTTGTTTCGGGCTCCTTTTTTCAATTGTGCCGCCTAAATTAAGGCATGATTAAGGTCACACAGAAATGCACCGTGCCGGGGGACGGTGCCCCGGCCGCTGCCATTTTAGGATACGGGCTCTTTTCAACCTGAAATAATTGAGCTCAGCAGCAGACCTGCGAGGTGGGCGCACGTTAGCATCCTCGCTCAGTGCAGCTAGGGAAGGTGAAGCTAGAGCTGGCAGAAGAGGCTTGCCAAAGCATTTTTTTTTCAGTAAAAATCCCGGTTTTAATTAAGACGGAAATATTTAGAAAAAACGTTGCCATTTTGACAGCAAAGCTGGGCAGAAACGGCGTTTCAAAAGAACAATAAAAATCGCTCTTGCGATGGATTCATTCCAATTTCTTTTTCAGAATTGCATTTTGTGTTTTATTAGTTTGTAATGTGTCAGTGACAGTCATGTATAATAAGCTTTCTCCTGCTGGTCATACTTTGTGATAAAATAATAGACTAAATCAGTCTCTCTCTATATTTTTTTAAATATTTATGTGTGAACTGAACTGTTTGTATCAGTTTCAAACTATTTTCATTACAAATGGGAGGAATGTGATGTAGGAAGAAGTTTCAATCAGTATTAGGCAGCCGTTACTTAATTTCGACCATTAATTGCTGTTGAAACTTAAAATGTGGTTGATTTATTTTGTCAGTGTGAGTAATGAAGAGAGCGGGAAAACTCAATATAGGGTTCAAGGCAATTTTGTTTCAAGGAAAAAAAAAAAACCCAAAAGTTTTTAATTTTCAGGGTTTGTTTTACAGGAGACTTGAAAAGTTGGGGGTTTTTGGTTTTTTGTTTCTTTTTTTTTTTTTTTCCCCCTCTAAATGAGGATGCAAACCAAATCCGGGTGGACGTGGGTTCAGACAGCTCGTGTTGTGCGGGAAGGCTTGGCTCGGGGGCAGCATGATGCTGAGCTGCTGGGCATCTATGGAGATCATCTCCACCGCTGCAATATTGCCGTCAGGCCCGCTCCCTTCTGAGCAGCAGAACTGAGCAAATGTGCGGTAAATGAGCTTTGCAAATACGCTTTTGCGGTTCTCTTGCCTCCTCGCCGCCCCTTTCCCGACTCCTGCTACGTTTCTGCTGCTCTGCCTTGCTCTCCAAATGTCAGGCTCTGCTTTTTTTTTTCAGCATGAGCCGCTCGCAAGGCGGTTTTGTGCACACACGGGCTTGCACGTGCATGCAAAAGGGTCTCGACAAATAGCCATGCAAGCCAGCTCTATGTCCTAATACAGTACATCTGCAAATAACTAAGCGAGGTGTGACGAGGTGCGTGGGTGGAAGGAGCGAGCTGGTGGCTGTCGCCCTGGATGGGACGGTGGTTGTTTGTCCCTCTATTTCCAGGGAGTGAGCTTATTCAGCATGGTCCAGGGGGTCTTGCTGGGGTGCAAGCGTGGTGTATTCAGCCACAGCCCACCCGTCTCCTCCGAGCTCAGGCCGTGGTTATACTGACAGCCTCCCCGTTTTTCAAACCTGCCTTGGTTTTCATCATGTTGATAAGTCACTTCCAGCTAGGCTTGGCCCGCAATTGTAAATCAAACTTGAAAGGGTAATAAGAAGGAGGGAAGGGAGAAGAGGAGATATTAATTAAGTCGGCCACCTCCTGCCAAGCCTGCATGTGATGAGTCTCGGTTGCTCGTTGTGTTTGGAGGCACCTCCTGCTTAGATGACCTGGGGTCTGGCTGTTTGTGCCAGGGTGGCCACTAGCACTGCCTTCATACTGGTATTTAAGGAGGAAAAAAAGAAGTTTGTAATCCATAGGCTGGTATGCTCATCCGAGGCATGGGGGTTTGGGGGTTTTTTGGGGGCTTTTTGGGGTTTTTTTTTTTTAGCCCTTCTCAGTTCATTACCAAGAATGGAAGATGCAAATATCTTCCGCTAATTAGTAAATCTTTCTTTAGAGGTAAGTCAAGAGCACAGCCCTCTGAGCTTTGGAAAAAGGGGGACCTACCTCTGCTTTGTGCCATAACCAGACCTTGATGAGCAACCTGAATGGGGAACAATTTCTGCTGCACGTGTGATTTGGAGGACCCCAAACCTGCGTGGGTCAGGAACTACTGAGCCAGCACTTGGAAAATCACTCTATTAAACATGCTGGAAACACACGGCCAGATGTACGTGTGCAGATTTCTCAGCCTTCCAGGAGCAAATGCTGCTCTCTCTGAGATGTGCTGCCTGTGTCTTGCTTTTGAGGTGAGCTGAGAGGGTTAAAGCATAAAGCTGTTCCACTGCAGTGGTTAGCTGATAGCCCGTGAAGCATCGCAGGGGTTTTCAGCTGGTTGGTGAAGTAGCAGGACAGGTGGATATTTTGTTTTCCTATATGTAACTCGTGCATTTGGGAAGGAAATTTTGCAAAGAGGCTGCTGCTTCTGGTACGAGCCCCCGAGGACTGCGGCACTGCAGTTCACCCCAGTCCTTGCAGTCAGCAGAGAAATGGGTGTTGGGGCTGAAGTCCGGGTGTCATGCAGGTGGGGTTGCCTCTGCCCTGCGGGGCATAGCTCCAGCATTGCCTCTGAGCACGTCTACCTTGTGTGCCAACTCCTGCTCACGTCTGAGGGCTGCGTGAGCTTCAGGGGATGGGCTGGGAGAAAGCTGGAAGCATCTTCCTGACATGGATGGGCTTGCCTGGTATTCCCACCACGTATCACAGGAGGCCTTCTCTGCAAGGCTTTCCCTTGATGACTCCATTTTTGAGGGCCTTGAACACAAGACCTACCCCCTTCTGTAAGGCAAATGGTACTTCTTCAGCAAGGTTGCACCTCCTAAGGCAGGTCCTGCTTGACTAGCCTGATCTCCTTCTGTGACAAGGTGACCCGCTTAGTGGATGAGGGAAAGGCTGTGGATGTTGTCTACCTAGGCTTTAATAAAGCCTTTAACACCGTTTTCCACAACATTCTCCTGGAGAAATTGGCTGCTCGTGGCTTGGATGGGCATATGCTTTGCTGGGTTAAAAACTGGCTGGGTGGCCAAACCTGAAGAGTTATGTTGAATGGCGTTAAAGCCGGTTGGCGGCCCCTCACAAGCGGTGCTCCCCAGGGCTCAGTTCTGTTTAATATCTTTGTTAATGATCTGGATGAGGGGATTGAGCGTACCCTCAGCAAGTTTGCAGATGACACCAAGCTGGGTGGGAGTGTTGATCTGCTCGAGGGAAGGAAGGCCCTGCAGAGGGATCTGGATAGGCTGGATCGATGGGCCGAGGCCAACTGTATGAGGTTCAACAAGGCCAAGTGCCATGTCCTGCCCTTTGGTCACAACAACCCCATGCAACGCTACAGGCTTGGGGAAGAGTGGCTGGAGAGCTGCCCGGCAGAAAAGGACCTGGGGGTGCTGGTCGACAGCCGGCTGAACATGAGCCGGCAGTGTGCCCAGGTGGCCAAGAAGGCCAACGGCATCCTGGCTTGTATTAAGAATAGCGTGGCCAGCAGGAGTAGGGAAGTGATGGTGCCCCTGTACTCGGCACTGGTGAGGCCGCACCTCGAATACTGTGTTCAGTTTTGGGCCCCTCACTACAAGAAGGACACTGAGGTGCTGGAGCGTGTCCAGAGAAGGGCAACGAAGCTGGTGAAGGGGCTAGAAAACAAGTCTTATGAGGAACGGCTGAAGGGAACTGCGGTTGTTGAGCCTGGAGAAGAGGAGGCTGAGGGGAGACCTTATCGCTCTCTACAAGTACCTGAAAGGAGGTTGTAGCGGGGTGAGCGTCAGCCTCTTCTCCCACGTAACTAGCAATAGGACAAGAGGAAATGCCCTCAAGTTGCACCAGGGGAGGTTTAGATTGAACGCTAGGAAAAATTTATTCACTGAAAGGGTTCTCAAGCGTTGGACCAGGCTGCTCTGGGAAGTGGTGGAGTCACCATCCCTGGGGATATTTAAAAGACGTGTAGATGTGGTGCTTAGGGACGTGGTTTAGTGGTGGACTTGGCAGTGCTAGGTTAACGGTTGGACTTGATGGACTTTAAGGTCTTTTCCAACTTAACGATTCTATGATCCAGAGCACGTGCTTCACCATCAGTCCCCCACCTTAACTGGCGTCTTGCTGTGTGCTCGTGTGTCGTCTTTGATCTGCTCAGAAGGTGTCAGGAGGAGGTTAGCTCTTCTCTGGAAGATGGCAGACCTGTTTTTCACTTAGTTGTATGAAGCAGTGACTCCTTTACTTGCGTTATTTTCTTAATGCAAGCATCTCTGAAAAGAATAGCGTAAGCGGCTGCGCTGTGCTGACCAGTCTCTGTGGGGTGTATGGGGGTGTTTGGTGGCCCAAGCAGCAGCGACGGTGCTTTCTGCTTGCACCTAACGTGCATCTCCGAGGAGCCTGATCTCTGTGCGCCTGGTGTTTTGGGCTTGGGAGCTCAAGAGGCAAGCGGAGGCTGGAAGAAGAGCAAAAAGGAGTCCAATCCCTGGCAGGAGGGTGCCTGGCAAGGAGAGGAGAAGGCAGCCTAGAGGAGACCTTCAGGAAAGGTGGGCGACAGGGACAGGAGAGCCAAGCCTCACGCCGGCCACAAGGACTGCAAGTCACGTCCCTTCTGCACGTTAGCTCTTGAAGCTGGGCTGTGGCAGGCATGCTTTTTTTTTGGGGGGGGAGGGGGGGGGGGATTTGCTTAAAAAGCCTCATCAGAGCGTTATGGAATCAGAATGTGAAGGGTAATTGAGCTGAAAGCCATTCTCTTCCCGCAGCTTGTGCAGTGGGACCTACTGAAGCGCCCTCAAATGCCAGCCTGGGAATCCTGCTGGAAGAGCAGGAGGTGGGGGGAGCACCCCCTCAGCTGGGTCCCCTCAGCCACCCTCCTGTGCCCGGTGCTTGTGGGCAGGCGTAGGAGAGGGTCCCTATAGGGGTGATGTAGAGGAGAAGCTGGACTAGTGACAGATGACGGTTTTGTGTGAAACAGGCACTGAAAGGTAAATAGGTTCCTGAGCCGCAATCTCCATTCTTGCAGGCATCGGTCCGCTCTCCAAATGAGCCCCTGCAGCTCGGACAGTATCTCCCTACGTCGATCTGTGGTCACATCCTCCCACCACACCCCTTCCCCATGCAGGGCGTCACAGCAGAGCCCCACCGAGCAGCCCTGCGCTCCCTCCCCGTGACGCCCATTGTGCAAATGCCACCCATACGTGGAGAAAGACTCCAGAGCGTTTATTGGCATGGCCAAACGGGTGATATTTTTGAATAACTAGGAGGACTAGATTAATAAAAAAAAAAAAGGAGGAACATGGCTAGTCAGATGAACATAATTATTAAACACCAACCACAAGATATTAGTCACCGCTCCGGTCCCCTGCCTCTGTAATGGAGGGAGCGCGTGGAAGGGGATGGGGACTTGGAGAGCTGCTGATGCGACCTCAAGGATGGGATTAGCAGAAGACCCCTCTGTTTGGGACCTCCATCACAGTGACGGCGTGAAGTGCGCGGCCTGATTGTGTACCTTGTCGTGTGTTATTGATTGCCGAACAGGCGCAGTTAAGTGCCTCTCATTAATATTTGTTTTGGTCTTTTCCCTGAATTCCGATGAGCGGAGGAGATGCTTCTTATCTCGCTCCTGCAGGTTTTCTTTCTAGAGGATTCCTCTGGCTGGTGACAAACCTGGGCTTTGTAGCCTCTCATCCTGCTTTTGGGAGGAGGGATGAGTTAGTAGCTGACATGAAATCTTGGGAACTCTGCAGAAAGAAAGCAAGGAACCAAAATTAACACAAAATTAAGGAGTAAAAATGCTCTGCTTGCGTCGTACAGATGAAATATGGATTTCCAGGCTCGGCTGAGTTTGTAAATCTCTTAAAAGGGACTCTTTGGGCACAGAGGTCGTGCTGGCTAAACTTTTAAATGTATGAGCAAGGAGGAATGGTGTGAGCTGTGGAGCAGGTAGCTAGGGACTGCTTCTCAGTCAGTGCTTTTGCAGCTGGTTTTGAGGTTTCAAATTAAGAGCAGAGGCTATGGCCAGTGGACATATTGTCCATATCTTCTGGGCTGTTGTGGTGACATTGGTCCTTCAGCTTCTCCATCACTTAGAAGATGGTCTTCTCTTCATTTCCATTCATCTCACTGTTCTCCTGGAGCTGAGGCCTGGCTTGTGCATTCCTCTGACTGCTGGCCGTCTCCCACTTACCGTTTTTGACAAGAGCCTGCACCTCAGCGTTGCGCTGTGGCGGTGCCTCTCTGGCATCTCGCCCGTTTGGATCAGACGTTGCTTTTGAGGCAGTCTGCCATGGCCACACTTGTTGAGAAACTGCCTGCAAAGGCTTCTCACCTCGGCTGTTCGGTTTGCCTCCCTGAACGACAACCTTCTTGCAGAGCAAGGCATGGAGGAGGTTGTCCTAGGCACTGTGTCACACGCCGTTTGACGTCCTAGGTCTGGAGTGGGTCCTTACTTCTCTACCCCTAACCCTGCTGTGCGGTGGATGACTCTTCTCTTTGCTTTCTGTACCCCTTTTCCCAGGTGGCGGGGGACTCTAGATGGCCATGCAGGTCCGGACTGTTGGGTCATGGCCAGACTCTCTCACCAACTAAGTCACGAAAGGGGTTTCTGAAAATTGACTGTAGCTTAAATAGGGCAAAGCACTATTTCTTTCGGTCTTGTATAATAATGCCTTGTTTGTTAGGCTTGACTTAACCGCAACTGGTCCACCCAAAGCTATTGAAATGATTTTAAGCAGCCGTTTCTATCTATTCAGGTTGTGCTCCCAGGCACTTAGGTGCAGCTCCTGAAATGAAAGATTTCTGGTGTGCCCAAAAGCAGTGAAGAGAGCTATTTTAATGTGGTTGCTTCTCTGGCTTTTCAATGGAGAGCTGGGTTCAGGTCTGCTATGAAGTGATATTAGAGTCCATGGAGCATGAGAAACTGCATTTGTTTGCAGGTTACGAATGAAGACCTGTCAAAAACCTTTTTAAGCAGCGACAGAAGTTTTCTTTTTCATGATACATTTAACTTAAAGGCATTGCCTCCCAAGGAGGCTTGGCTCTTCGCTTTCTCCCTTTCTACGAGTTTGGAAAAATATGGTTGGCAAAAGTTGCTCTTCTCCTTTTCCTCTGTCTCCCCATTCATTTGGTGGGGTCTTTGGACCCTCCGGGGTGCTCTTGCTTCTGGAAAACAGTGTGGCCAGGAACAAAGTGGGTGACGAGCACTGGGAGAGAGGGGGAATTGGACATGGACCCCTCCTTGTGCTTGAAGCAAGTGCATTTACCAGCTTCTTGTGGGAAAAGGGTGCAGGTTATTTCCATCGATTTGGTGTCAAGAGATGTTTTTCAAAGGGTAAATGTGTTTATAGGATTTCTGTCCTTTTGTTGTAAGAAGCAGGACGTCGTTCCTGGACGCAGGAGTTTGCTAGAAGCGTCACATCAGTTCTTCATCAACGTGTTTCGTGTTGCAACCCCATTCCTAGGTGTGCTAAGCAGGTAGCATGTGAAACATGGTATTGCTCATTATAGTCCACTGCGACTGAACCTTTTATTCAGTGCAGGCTCCTCTGGACAGGCATTGGGAAACTCCTTTCAGGCACCGTACCTCAACTTGGGTGCTCCTGGCCGTGTCCGTGGCTTCCTTTTGAGCAGCTGAAACATCTGCCTGGCTGTGGGTTTAGAAATATGATATGACCGGACACATACGGAATAAAAAGGCGTTGTCAGAGTTGATGGGATTGTTTTTTGTGCCTCCCCCCGCCCCGGCCCCAGTCTCACCTCAAGAGTTGTCTTAAAGCATTTGTGGGGAAAGTAAGAAATTGTCACAATCGGTGTTTTCACGCAAGCGCAGGAATGTGAACGCTCCCCTCTCCACCTGCAGGTTAAATACCACGGGAGGATAGGGGATGCCAGGATGTGGGCTGGTGGGTTTCAGCCTCAATGCAGAGAGGTCTCCTCTAGTTTAGGTCCTTCTGCACCATGGCTGTGAGGAGGATTCACACCTTTATCTTCCTCCTGTTTACAGCACTCTTTCATTACCACACCTGGGGAAGACCAGTGTTGTGTGTAGCCTTCCTGCGGCTCATTGGTTGTAGCGATGTCCCCCTTGTAGGGGGGATAGACGAACGGCATTACTCTGTGCTCCAGCTGAGTAGGTCTCATTGCTAACTAGCAAGGGATCTTTGGTAGGAGAGGTTTCTTGCCATGAACCTCCAGCCCTTTGTTGGGCCACGCTGCTGCTCCTTGGGTCCCAGGTGGGGTCGTGGCTTTGGTGGGGCTGGTGGGTGTCAGAAACCCAGAGAGCTGCCGGGCTGTGCCAGCAGGCACCCCGGCAGGGATTGAGGAGGAGGAAGAAAATAGAGGAGGAAGGAGAGGAGCTGCATGGCATTCATTGAAAAAAAAATCTGCCTTGAAGTACCAAAGGCCCTTGCTTGCAGAGAAGGAGAAGTGTGCTCTTGAGTGTTTGGGGGTTTTTAGCAATCCGGTGGGAGTCCTTGGAGGGGAAATGGTAGTGGTGACACACAGTAGTGGCCTGCACTTCCCAGAAGGTCTGAGAGAAGGAGGCTTTAATTAACAAACTTGTTCCTTTGTGGGTGTTGTATGCCTTTAGCTCATTGCAGATCCAGCTGTTTCTGCATTTATTTGCATGACATATTTGCTAAGTGAGAAGAGGGGTCAGTAGCAGGGGAGCTGGATCCTGCCCAGCTGTCCAGGCAAGAGAGTGGTCCCTGGGAGAGAAGTTTCCAGCTTCTCCTGGTCTGTGTAGGACAATGGGCTGGCATTAGGTGAAACGATAGCCACAGGTTTGATAGCCACTGGCAACGTGCTTCTGTGGCCATATATTTCAACACCTGCATAAGGTCAGTTGCAGCTGAGCACCAAGATTTAAAATAACCCAAAAAATAACAGAACAGAAGATGACAGTTCCCTCCAAACCCTTGGGACAGACCCACAGTCCTGCAGACAAGTGACTGCAGCCAGACAAGGTGGAATCAAACCAGGTGAAATAGCAGCAATTTGCATCCCCTTAGCACATCTGACACTCAAAGTTAAATGGATCCTGCTTATAAATGAACTTAAACCCGAGCTGGCAGGAAAAGCTCAGCCAGCTATGTGTCAGCTTCCTTCCTTCACAGCCGCTGTGTGCAAATCTCTGGGAAGAGCCCCGGGCTGCTGCCCAGGGCACTTAGGGTGACTTGGAGAGAAGGCGGTGGTCCTGCGTTTCCTTTTGTGTGCACCAGGATGAACCAGAGTCTCTCCTAAGGAAGCTGCAGTGCTGTAAAACAAGAGTATTTGTGTTCCTGCAGCTCCTCCTGAAAGAAAGGATCGGACAGAGGGATTGATAGCTGTTCTGAGTTTGCCTGCCTCAGTTTCCTTAGACGTCTTCTTTCTTCCCCTCCTTTTTGCCTTGTGCAAGAGGTGGGCATCCCTTAGCTGTGGAGTTGCTCCCTGCTGCTCACCAACCACGTGAAACTGGAGCGGAGGTGGTGAGGCATGTCCAGGGCTGGCCGGGGTGCCCGAGGCAGCATTTCTACTTGTCTCCGGCTTGTGGAGGTGGAGGAACGATGGCAAGATACGTTTTGCCTTGGGCAGTGGACAGATAGGACCGACTCCTGCTTTCCATCCTCCGGCGGCTGTGAGTACAGCTGCTCATGGCCAACACTGTGGAGCTGCCCCTGCTTGAAAAACTGCCCCTTTCCCTTTTTTTTTTTTTTTCCCCCGCCTCCAAGTCCCTTTGCTACCGATTTCTGAATTACTAGCAGAAGAGACCTTGCTTCCTTCCAGCTCGGCATACTCCTGCCCTGTGTCTCTTATCCTGGGCACCTGTGCTCCCGTCAGATGCCCGGGCTGCTTGAAACTGTCTGTCTTTGGGGTCCTGGAGCCCACAGGCATGCCTGATTGCTCCAGAGCCTGTTCCTCATAGGTCATATCACGTTCCCTGCCATAACGGTGAATGGAGGACCTCAAACATTTCCCCCCCGCCTCTTCCTTGCAGTCTTTTCCCAGCAGGGATGTCTCTCACAAAGCTTGCTTGTTTTGGGCCATATGTTTTGGGTTGGCATGCTGAAAGTGCTTTCAATTTAACAGATCTTTTATCAGGATCGATTTTTCTATTGCTTTTTCCTTTTGGGTGTGCTTGGGGGGAATTTATTCTTTTTAACAGGTTTATTCCAGTGTCAGGTATTGGCTTTAAAAGGCTGGGGGGCCCTTTGATGCCTGGAAAATGTGTTCAGTTTCTGGTCCCCTCCCGGGACTGGGGTGGGTGGGTGGGTGGATGGATGGAAAAGAGGAGAAAACTGCAACCTCTCCTACCTGTCTAGCAACAGCTTTCTCGTCCTGTGTGTGTTTCACACTCACTTCTCTTCCCCTGTCACCACCAGCTGAATCCTGCCGGTGGTCCTGCAGCAACCCTAGTGCAGATAAGGTGCCAGACGTCTCCTTGTATATTTTAAGTGGCGCGTCTCTAATTCTTGCAGGTAACCTGCGCCGGCATGGTTAGCCGTTCGCATGTCTGCTGGCTGCTGTTACTGTTTCTGGGGGAGCTGTACTGGTGTTATCAGCCCTAGCGGTATCTGTAGAAATAAGCACTTTTTCAGCTCATGTTGTGAAGGTGTGAAGGCAGTGATTTCTCTCACAGAAAATGCATGAGCTGAATGAAGTCCCTGTATGAGGACTAGGGGAATGGGGGCACGGAGGCAGGATTTATTCCCCCCTCCCCTCCGCCCCCCGGTGCTATTTTGCCTTTATTTCTCCATTATGTTCCTCAAGTCTTGAGTTTCTCATAAACGGAACTAGAAGCAGGGTTTTGGTTTGCTGATTTGGTTAAATTGCTAGGAGGGATTAAATTGAGAAATACCCCCATACATCTCCCTTGCAGCTGAGGGCAAATTTAACCACTGATTCCAGAGCTTCTGAAAATGGCTTTGTCTGAAAACAAATTTTGGCCTCTCAAAGTTCAAACATTTATCCTGAGCCAGAAATATACACAGATTTGCTCTCTAATTTAATAAAGTCATCCAAATAATATGATTTCTCCCATAACCATCGTTTATGTTTCACAGCGAAATGATAATGAGAAAGTCATTAGAAGTAATAAACAAAACAAAACCCACACAGCAAATCCTTCACCGAGCCTGACTGATGGGAAGAAGCAGCAGCGCATTTGAGTCTTAGGCCACATAATGTTTGCCGTGTGCAGCTGTTTTGAAGTAGATGTGTTCTTGAAACGTTATTTTGCTTGTTGCATTTTAATGGGATTATTGCTGCCGGAGCAGGTGGGCACCGACAGTGCACAGGAGCAGGTCTGCAGTTGGGCTAAATACCGCACCGTTGCCCAGTCGGCGTTCCTGCTCTCGCCTTTTAGGGGTCGGCTACAACCGATGATTAACGGGCATCAAATCCTCCTCCTTGTCGTGACTTTGACGAGGTGCTTTTGTTTTAATTTCGTGGTTAAGACTTGAACCAAGTGTACCCTGAATGTGTAGAGAACATGAACTACATCAAGATACCAAAAGTCTCTCTCTTCTTATTTATAACTGTATATGCGCTTTGGGCTGCAACCTGGACGTTTGTTTCTGGGTTATCCTCATCCAGGTGGGTTTTCCTTTGGCTTCAGCGTTCTGCTTCAGTGGGCATGCTTAGCTTTAATAGCTCGTTACCATTAATAGCGTTTATTGTTGCTGTATCTCCCTTCTGTTATCCTTTTGCTACCTGATTGTGGCACTTAGGGACACGGTTTCGTGGTGGACTTGGAGCGTTAGGTTTACGGTTGGACTCGATCTTAAAGGTCTTTTCCAACCTAAATGACTCTCTGACTTTACATCCCTCTCCCTGCTGTGAAGTTGTTCCAGCTGGGACCATGCGAGGTAGCTGCTCCGTATCACCTTCATTTTGGGGTGCTGGGAGAACGAAGCAGAGGTGGCCAGAGGGATGGCGTGCTGTTGTTGGGGTCTGCTCCTGCCGCCTGTGCTGGGGGCTGATGCCGTGCCGGGCGGTGGAGTCCTGCCTTCAGCGCAGCGTTTCCAGAACAGATGTCACCGTAGTTATTTGGCTGACACTGTTATGCCGTTCCAGCTCTGGCGTTAGTTCTTTTTGGCCCAAAATAGCCCACATCTGTTGCTGCTGAGCGTTCATTCACTGCCTCTCATCCAGGCTTTGGGGGAGGGATAGGATCTCGGGAGCAGCTGATATCTGGTTTGCTGGGACTGTCGGGCTTCTTTACAGGTCTCGTTCATTGGTTTTCTGATTCGAGGGCACCTTTTGTTTAATGTTGTGCTTTCGAAATCACAGTGAAGGTATGTGCACCCAACATAAGCCTATTTTCTTTGTTCTCTTAATTATAAATACAACAATGTGAGCTGCTCTTCTGTGCAGTCAGCTCTGCAAACTGGACGTGCTGAGGGCACAGGCAGATCCTGCAAAACGTGCTTGCTCCAACCATGGCCACTGCACCAACTCTTTCTGTTTAGCTCCTGTGCTTAGGAGAGCACAATGTCTGCTCATGGTCAGAGGACGCAGAGTACCGCAAGCTGTGAAGGTCTGCATAGGTATGAAATGACTCCTCAAAGCTTGTTTTTCCTGCTCCCACTTGAACTTTCCTTATGTTTAGTGCCGGTCGCTGTTTTCTTTTAGTCTGCTGACCCTCCCCAGACACTGGGTAGTTCCTATGTGAGCATAAAGGTTAAATCCCCTGCCTTTTGTGAAACTCAAAAATGGAAGGGTTGAGTCGCCCTTTTCTTTGTTCTGTTTTTCTGGGGTTATGTTGCTTTTTGCTGTGAAGAATGGTCGTTTGTCTAGAAAGCCTGCAGGGAAGGGGTGCTGGAAGCAGGGAAGGGGTGCTGGAAGCAGGGAAGGGGTGCTGGAAGCAGCAAGGTTTAGCAGTGCAAAAGGTTTGGCTTGGCCAACGTAGGGTGCCAGGAGAGGAGATGGGGAAGTTTTCTTCTGCTGTCCCCCTTTCTCAGCTCCCACTGTCCTCTGTCCCTCCTCCCTGGGCTTCACCATCCTCCTAGGGCTCTTTGTGGCACCGGTGATGCTGAGCGGGGCATGCCAAAGCTCCTCCGAGCCGGAGGCTGCACGTGCGGCTCCCTCTCTACTCCTGTCCAAGAGGGTTCATAAGTCCTCTGTTTTCGACCCTCCTTCCCTGGCCTGAGCGAAGTGCTAGCAAATAGCTCCTCCAATTAAAAAAAAAAAAAGCAGCTCATTTTTTGTTCCTCCTGTATACATTTAATAGAAGATAAATAATAATGGAAGAAACTCTGCTGGAAGAAGGTTTCAGAGAGCATGTCTTGTGCATTGCTCTTTTCCTGCTGTATAGCTCCTGTCCAGGCTGATGAACTAAATGGTGCAAAACCAGAGATATAAGAGCTCTTTTTACCATCCTTTGAAAAAGAAATAGTACATCCAAGCTATCCCTGGCCAAACTCTTGTCTGCTGACATTTCAAAAATTACTCTTTTAGGGTCCTCCTCACTCCCTTCTTGCTTGCACTGTGATGTCCCTCCTCTCCCCTCCTAAAAGAAAATCTTATTTACGTTTTCACCTTCAAAAAAATGGGGTTGTTTTTTAAAAAAAAAAAAAAAAGGAAAACCAAAACCAGATGTGCATGCACTGGACCTGCACGGTGGTCAGAGAAGAAATAGCTGCTCTGGCTTTTACTTGTATTTCCTACCCAGGTATGCTGTGATTAATTGGCTGTGAGATTCTCAGGCAAAAACAGTTGAGTGGAGAAAAGGTCCCCTGAGAAAATGAGGCTCCTGGTTGCTTTCATCCAGGGGGGAACTTTTGTATTTTGAATGTACTTAGCGCTAAGTCGAACATGAGTTTTCCCCCAAGCCACTGAGAGCAACTTGCAGCCTGGGTGTGTGAACCTGTGCTCGATGAAAAGCTGAAATGCCCAGAGGCACGCTCATTAAAAATGAGCTCCCTTCATGTTGAGAGGGCAGATCTTTGGCCGGAGGTGCATGAATTTGTGTTTTCCAAGAGACTGATCCTAAGGATGTTTTTGGAGGTGTACGCCTACGGTGTTGGGGAAAAGCAAAGTGAGATTGTTGTCCTGTGTTGTCGTCTTAGCTGCTAGGATGCTGGGCCATCCCGGACAACAGGAGGGGAACGGCTTGTGTGGGTAGGAGGCTCTGCTGGGGCTGAAAACAGAAGGAATCCTCACTTGGGAGTGCTGGAGGAGATCCTGGTGGCTTCCCGTGGCTTTATGGAGAGGTGTAAAGCAGATACGCTCATTTTCTGGGGATGTCGAAGGCTCTGTAGGATGTACCTTGCGTGTGGCTATAGCATGGAGGAGTTGAACAAAGCATGGAAATTGCTATTTAAAAGATGCTGATGGAACATGACTGTCTTTTAGAGGAAATAAGGGGAATTGACAAATCTGACTTGTTAATGACCGCAGGGATGCTTTGGCTACGCTGGCAAAAACAAAAGAAGAATTGTAAACCCATGTATTCTCCTGCTGCCCCTTTTTGATGCATTTCTGATAGAAATGCCAGTGCACAGGCCAAAAAGCAAGAGCCTAGTTTACCTAAAATCCCTGTTGGGATGTTACCTGGCACCATCCAGCGCCGGAGCAGGGTGCACCCCAGAAAGAGAAGAGCTCCCTTTTGCAGCGGGGTCTCGAGCCTTTGCGGGGAAGGTGCGGGGAAGGCGGGGGACGATGGGGCAGCCGTGTTTCACCGCCCAGCTTTGCAGCACCTCGCAGAGATGTGGCAGCGTCCCCAGGCTAAACGCACGCACTCGGAAAGGGCCCGGCATCCCTCTGAAGGCAATTCTCATTCAGCGGATGGTCGTTTGGAAATAGTCAGTCATCAGGCACTTATGGATCTTTCAAGCCCCTTTCTCTCCCTAATAATCCCACCTCTTGGGAAGTATTGATTCTCCGCTGTAGGCTGCCTCTTGGTATTCCACAGTCCATTTTTGTCTGGGCAAATCGCTGCGCTGTCATTTTCACGCAGCAATTACCTACTCTTGATTTCTTTCATCCCGAGTCCTTTGCCAGAGACCTAAACTCTGTATTGACAAACCACCCTGGAAGAAAGAGAGGGGTCGGCGTTTGGGAAGAAGTTTTACGCAACAAAAACTTCGGGGAGAGTTTCCCCTGGGGTGTGATCATCTCAGGGTCGGTGTCTCAAAGCCCTTCAGTCTGTTGAGGTTTTTTTGCCACTGGAAAGCGCTCATCCAACGCGAGAGGGATGCTGCGGCTCCCCAGCCTGCAAATGTGACTTTATGCCTTGTTTCTTGCTCGTGCTGAAAACGTAGGATATTCTTCACCTTGCTGCTGTGCAAAGGATCAGCCTGGAGAATTGGGGTCAGCCCTTTCCCAAGTCATCCTCGATCCTCTGCTGGGGACTGAACACCCCTCTGCAAGAGCTGTGGCCTGCTACCGAGTTAGACCAGGCACAGGTGTCCAAGCAAGCTGTGCTTTGGGTGGACGAAAGCCCAAGATGCATCGTAATGCAGACCAAAACCAGCAGCTGTGTCTACCTGAGGATTTTTGGGCAAAAGCTTACCCATGCTGCTGTTGCTCTGAAGGGCTTGGGTCTGCATGTGGTTGCAGCAGGGCTGGGGTGCTAACGGAGAAAGCAAGGTGGAGAGCTTAGGAGATGTCTCTCCTCCGACAGAAGCAGTTAGGATCAGTCGGCATGAGTTTTAGGTCGCTCGCTCGCTGTCTCTTGTGCTGTTAAGCTGGTGTCTCACGTGCAAGGAGGTCACCCTGGCTTGTCACCTGAGATGGTGGCTCAGCTTCGGGCAACCTGAGAGATCCCGCAAGCACCTGGGCAAGATGCTGCAGGCGCAGCTGCGCGTGGGGACGGGGTTTGTCAAGCGTCGGAGGTGTCGGACCATGGCTCTGCAAGGTGTGCTGGTGAGCAGGGACGGGGCTGTGCAGGGGTGCACCGGAGACTGGGCGCTCGTGGACCAGCAGCATCGCAGATGAAGAGGACAGGCACCTTCCAGTCTTCATGATCTCTTTACATTTCCAGTCTGAATTACAAGGAAAAAGGCTGAAAATGCTTTAAAAAATGAAAACAGCGATTCTTACTGACATTTCTAGGTCCCAAGAGTCACTAGGGAGAGCAAACACCTGCAAACATAGGTTTCAGGGGCCTTTTGTACCACAGCAGGTTTTCTTAAAGATGTGGGCACAGTTGTATTAAAAAAAAAAAAAAAAAAACAAACAAACAAACAAACAAAAAAAAAACAAAACCAAAACAAAACAAAAAACCAACCAAACAAAAAAACCCCAACCCAAACACCCAAACCAAATACAGACCAAGAAAGGTTCGGCCTCAGGCTCTTGAGCAAGAATTTCATGGTCTTGAGTACCTTTGATGGTGATGAAGGTATTGGAGCAGCAGTTGTGAGCTTCCTCTTGCTTGCCGGGAGGTAGTCCTTTGATTCGGGGTTACGGTTCAGCCATCTGGGGAGGGGGGAGATTTGGGAATTGGTTTTAGTCCCTGGTGATATTTTTTTTTTTCTTTCCAGGTGAAGGAAAGTTGAAGTAAATGGTGATTTACAGCAGTGGGGTTTCCTTCAGCCCCGTCTGCTGCGGTGCAGGAGCTGCAGCCCTCCAGAAGTGGCAGGTGCTTGTACTTAACCTGGCACAAAGTCGCACCTCCAAACTTGAAGGCATTTTGTTATTAAAATGGCACGCCTGGCCGGTGAGGGCTCTCACTTGAACAGAATCCCCATCCTAGCAGAGAATAAATTAAAAAGCCAACTGGCCGCGGCTGCCTGAGGAGCACCGGGACCAGAGATAGGGCCAGAAGTCAGATAACAAGGTGTCCAAAATTGCGGTGCCTGGTGCAAGGCGTGAAATTAAAACCTTTTCTGCCGCCTCCTGCATGCTGTAACAAAACAGCTCCTGCCACAGTCTGCCGGCACCAGGAGTGAAGAGGAGAATAATTAAATACATGGAGATTTTTTGCATCCGAGGGAAGGTCTTCTGAGGGAAAGGATGATGCTTCTCTGCTGTGGTCCTGCTGCTGGGCTAAAGCTGGGAGGGTCTGTGGGCTGCCCTGCTAAGCTGCCTTTTGACGGCCTCTGCTCCCCGGAGGTGGGAGGAATCTCTTTTTTTTTTTTTTTTTTTCTCCTGTTGTTGTTGCCTTTTACTCTGAGTTTGCTCCCTTCACCTTTGCTTTTGGGCTCGGCAGCAACCCTGGGATGTGCCGGTGTCGTATTGGCTCTTGTCTCCCCAGACCTCACAGGCTTTCCAGACCTCAGGAAGGACATTTCTCCAGAGTTACTACCCAGGAGTGATGAAGAGGGCAGCACTTTTTAATCAAAGTTACATTAGATGAAGCTTATATTATTCACTCTGCTTTATTGCAGCTATTTTTACACGGGGGTTAGAAGTTAATGCTACCCAGCGAGCCTGGTTTTGCTGAATTTCTGGCAAGCACCGAAATCCATCAGCACATCCAGACAGGATAGGAAAGAGCCCAAGGAAAAAATAAACTCGCTAGCTGAACTGAAAAAGCAGTCAGAAAAACAAACCTTTTAAAAAAAACCAGACCCTCGATAATAGAGGATCTGGTCTGGAGGGGCGAAAACCAGCTAGGACCATCAGCTGTAATCAGCAGAAGGGCGAGCTTTTGCAATCAGCACAGAAAGGGGAGCGGGAGCCGTAGCAGGAGGGCTCGGGGGGCTGCGGTGCTGCAGGGTTGATTTTTTTTTTTCCTGCCCTGGCAAATGAGCCTGGCCCTTTCCCGGTCCTCCTCCGCAGCCCCGGTCGATGTGATGAGACACAGTCTGATTCTACCAGAGGGACGTCGGCACTCGGGAAATGGCTGTTGACTGAAGCCAGTGTCTCAAAGTGAACAGTTTCAGCAAATAAGGCTTTGCAGGGTTGTGTGGGGTTTTTTTTTTTGTTTGGTTTGGTATTTTTTTTTTTCCCCAGGTAACGCCAAAGGTTTAAGCCGTGCTAATTCCTTGGACCTGGCAAGGATGCTGGCAGAGCTGGGATCTCCTCTGCTGGTTGAAAAGAAAGACGTGATGAACCGAGAGGGAAGGAAGGACTTGTTCCTGTGTTTCTAGAAAAGGGCCAAAATGCAATGTTTTCTCTCTCGTTCGCCTTTTCCATCTTTTCCCTGTTCTTTAACATAGAGATCCCTTGCTGGAACGTGCTTTCCATACTGGTGCTTTCTAGGCCCTTTACTGGTGTATTATCCCCACAGGAGATGCTATGGCGAGGCTGTGGGACCCAGTTGCCTTGGTTGTTGTGATATCCCCGTGTTTGGGGGTGTTCAGAGATTGGGGTCCCTTAAAAAAAAAAAAAAAACCCAGAACAAAACCAAACAACAACCCAATTCTCAGCGCTTTTAAATAAAATACCAGGTATTTTTAAAATCCACTTCAGCTATTTTTAAAAACCGCTTGACACAATTGGTGTCACCGATTGATTGCTTTGATCCTTTTTCTAACGTGACTTCACAGTATGCTCGGTTGGTTCTTTGGGCTGTACTGCAAAGGCTGGTTCCTTTGGCAATGCTATTAGAAATTAAGGAGAAAAAAAAAAAAAAGTAGTTTTAAACCAAAACTCTTCCAAGAAGTGAAGCCTCCTGCTTCCACTCTCAGAACCGGTTGCAGGTTGGGAAGGTTAATCTGATTTCTTGCATGGAGAGCGCTACAAGCTTGGGGGGCAGGCGGAGGGGGAAGCGAGCCCGGGGCAATGGCACGTCAGCAGACAGCATGCCCCAGAGAGCGGGGGGGAGCACCCAGGGCCCTGCCCGAATGTGCCCACCGCGCTGTGTCGGGGACGGCGGCGTGGCTGGAGGAAACGGCCTGCAAAGCAGAGCGGCTCTGCTCTGGCATCAGCTGGGAGGAGGCACGCAGGAGAGCTGGTTACTGACCACGTCAGTGGCTTTGCAAGTGCTTACGGAGGCTTTCTGCTAGCTGGGGGGAGGTTTGAAAGCCGAACGATGGCAAATGCAGCCCAGGACTGCGGAGGGCAGGACCGCTGGAGCTGAAGGAGCTTGCGAGGGAGATGCAAGGCTTTAGGAGAGTGCTCTCAAGGCTAGATGCAAGGCCCATGCTGTTCCCTTAGGCAGTTAGCGTAGGAGCCTTCAAGGATACCCTCTGGAGCTCTCACTAAAAAGCACTGGCAATTTAGGATGATGTTTAACATTAGCATTACTGGGCTACAGTATTGCAATTGCTTGCTTGTATTAAAGTTTATCTACAAAGCTTTTCTGCAAGCAGAGAGTCACTGACAAAGGTTTGAACCCTGGTCTGTGCAAAGTGTGCGATGAGCAGGGGTGAGGGGAGGAGGCAGGTCTAAGAGTGCATAAAGAGCATCCCTTTGGACAGACCTGGGCCAGTGGTCCTTCTGGAGAGGAGAAGGGAAAAAGGAGGGGAGCCTCACACAGCGACTGCCTTGTGCTGCTATGAAAAGTAACTTGCAAGGGATAGCGAGCTTCTGGCTGCACGGCTCAGCCCTTCTTCTGCCACAGGTAGATCTACCCACCAGGGTCTTTTATGGAAGAGGTGTATGGATGTGTCTCAGGCCAAGTGCTCTGGGTGGGACTTCACGTCTCCAGCTTCGGTCTGGAAATGAATATGAAAGAAAAACTCGTGGTTTGGCTCGCTCCACCACTTGTCCCTGGTATTAGGGGCAAGTATGCTCGCTCTTCCACGTGGCAGTGGGGGCAGATTGCCGTGTCCTGACATGCGGACTATAGGTAGTGGCAAGGGAAAGGCTAGGAGACAAGTATCTGGCTGGTCTCTGAAAACCTGTGCAGGAGCCGCAGCTCTTCCTGGTGTTTCTGGATGTTTTGCATTGCTTTTGGGGATGAGACGTTTAAGGAACAAGAGAGAAAAGGAGAAAGTATTTATTTTTAACATGAGGACATACCTAAGCCGTGTCCAACATGATTGCTTTTGTGGGTCCACTTGGTAAGCTGAGGTTTTGAAAACTGTCATTAGAAATAGGGTGTTTGTGGTGTGTCTTAACCGATGAGGTGACCAGCCCTGACGCGTCCGCGCTGATGTTCCTGCCCTACCCTCCGCACCTCACTCTGCACCCGCTGCCTCGTTGCAACCTCAGACTTTGCTGAGGCTTGAAAGATCTCCCCACCTCCTGGACAGGTGGTTCCTTGGGGATTTAGAGGCAAAAATAGCCAATTTCATTGCTTCAGTAGTCCGAAGCTTCAGTAGCGCAAAGCTGTTCATCACAGCAGGAGCAGGTATTTAAAGCTGTGGTGTGCAGTTCCTCCAGGGTATCAACTCGGCACTGGTGCCTGCTCGCTTTGGGGCCACCTCTTCAAAAGCAGCTCCTCCAGCCTTCATTTAAAATTGGGAGAGCAGGTGCTAGAACGTGAATCAGCGTGCCGTGCTTCGGTAGTAGGGTTTGTAATGTCTCAGCCTTGTAAACAAGGGGTGGTAATGTCCTTCCCTAAGCACAGCCGATGTGGGGATTGTTTAGCTTACCCCCATCTTCAGACTATATGAGCTGAGGTATGATGAGTTGTGTCTTTGCTGGCTGATGGCATTCCTGGTGTAAGAGCATCGTGCTGAGAGGGGTACCCTGCCCCTCTCCCCCGGGCGCTGCTTTCTGCCAAAATGAGTCACCTGAAGGTCTTCAAGGTCATGCCTGGAGGTTGAGGTTGACCGGTGCCCATGCTGATGTGCCTCATTCAGAGTTTCAAGTGAGCTGAAGGAGAGCTTGGGCACGTCTCGAGTGCAGAGCACGCACCTTTAGCTTTGGGGTTTTTTGCCTTTGCTTTCCTTGGGCTTGTCCAGGGTGAAGGGGATGGAGAGAGAAACTTAGGTGGGCTTAGAAACTCAAGCTCACCCAAGACTGACAGACGGTAGGTGCCTGTCAGGCATCGGCAATAAGCTTCTGATGGTGATGACAAGGAGGTGAGTGAAGGTGAGAAACAGCAAAAGAAGACAGGGGAAGCCCTGATTTATCTGTAATTGTTGTGACTTTTGTTTAAGCTTGTAACCTACAAGCCGGTGGTGCTAAAGAAACAAAGTTGGGCAAATTACCCATTTTCTCAGCTGGGAATGAGGGCAAAGCTGAAGGAAGAGGAGAACTGAAGCGATCTATGTGAAAAGAATAGCCTTAACCCCATTCCTCAGGCAAGGTTCGAGGGGGATTAAGCTGGATTTGTGCCTGTTTCCCACCGCCCAGATGCTGCCCTGAGCTGAAGGGTTTTGGCCTAGAGTGAATGAAGGGAATTCCAAAACATTGCTCCTTTAATTCACCCAGATGTGCCAGTTAATGCAGCCGGTGAGCTGAGTCCTCTGGGAGAATCCTTTTCGTTAGGAATCCTGCTAAACGGGGAAACAGCACGACGTGAACGCAGTCATCCCAGCTGATGCACGGAGATCCCAGCCTGGATTTAAAAAAAAAAAGCAAAGCCCAAACAAAACAGCCCAGAAGCTGAATGATTCAAAGAGCTTTATTGCCATAAGCGTGCCCTCTATATTTTAATCACAGTTTGGAGGGCATGTGGCTGACCAGGATAGGGGAAGAAATGCACCAGCGACGTGGTTACGCAGCAGCATCCGATGGCTTGCATCCCTTCCCCTTGCGCCGGGCACTCGGCTGCGTTGCTCTGTGCAGAGCAGCCCCTAACACGGGATGCTCCTGTAGCAGAGCTTTGCCTCTGCAAAGAAATTAGCTGGAGAACTGTGAACCAAGACAACAGTACCTTGGAAAAATAACTTCAGAGCTGCCTTTTCCCCATCGCCTGCATAGAAACTCTCAGCCTTGCTGAGGGCAGCGCTGGGCACAGATCTGTCCATCCCTTTCCTCAGGGTAGGATCTAAACCTTTTAATGTGATGCCAAAATATTGCAGCCTCAGGAAAGTTACCAGGGGTGTGATGCTTTATAACTTGCCCCACCTGTAGCCAGAGGTAAGGATTACTTGCCCCTCTCTCTCTGTCCTTAAGAGGCTGATGACTTTATTGGCCCTTTTTGTGCTAATATTGCCTTTCCACTTCAGAGATAACTGCTGTGTGGGTCTGCACGGTTGGCATAGTCTCAGTAAATTCAGAGCTTTAGTCCTTGGTCTGCGTTTGGCTTTGAAGGACGCTCTTTTATTGTTGCAGAGCTTGAACATCAGTGTCTGGTTTGACGTAAGGTCCTTCTTCCCTTTACAAACCTTGTTGTGTTCCCACTTGCCCCTTTTCCTCTTTTTTGACACAGGTTGGCTCCTGATGCTCCATGCTCAAGCACGTTCTTTTGGGACCAGGAGCTTATTCGCCATGTACCTTGGAGCTCTTGCACAATTTTTCATGCCAGCGCTGCCAGCTGAGGTCTTTGCCTCTGATCTTCCCAGGCGGGAAAAACCTTACTGTCATAAGAAGGTGTGAAAAAACCAACCGTGCTGTGCAGAGTGGGATGAGCGTCTTCTGCTTATAGCAGAGGGCAGGATCTGTCCTCAGGGTGCCTCATCCTCAGTGCAGGCAGGTGGCCTCGGGCGTAACAGTGAGACAAAGCTGCTCTGTGCGTGGGTGCAGCGCGTAGTGCTAAGCAGGGAGTTTTCAGGCCAAAGCAGGTAAAGCTGGGGTGTTGTGTGTTGAGAAACCTGTCTTTCATAGCACGCATGCTAGCGGAGATGAGTTTGGAGCGTGTGGCACGTACGCCATTCCTTATCCTGTGGCACTGGGATGCTGCGTGAACTGGGACACTCAATGCTTTTCTTCCCGTTTCTTCCTCCTTTGGGTCGCTAGATTTCCTGTCTTTATTAAATGTCTTAATTAGCTTGATCTAGCTCTTTTGCTGGGTTTTCCTGCTCTAGAGGTTAAGGGCAAGTCAGTATGTCTTCATGTATTGTATTTTTAAAAAAAAAAAAAAAAAAAATATTCCCAGCACATTCCTTTGTCCCAGGTTTGTAACTGCTCTCTCTGCCTGTGAGCACCGCAGGGGTTGTGGGAGACAGCAAATTGGGGTGCTAGTTCTCGTGGGAGGGTGGTATCCACATTGCTGGAGTCCCTCCAGGGGAACCACGTCACGACGTGGCTCGACAGAAACGCTTCGTGCTGGAGTTTGCTGTTTTAGCACGAGTGTTTCAGCAAGAGCGAAGCCCGATGAGGAGACCTGAGCTGAACTGTTATCGATCCTTCCTCTGGTAATAAAGCCATCTGCGGGAAGACAGGGAAATATTTTTTTTTTTTTGAATCAGCACAGTTGTATGGATTTTGCTTTCGCTCGTGTTGAGAGCGATACCCGCTCGCAGGCTGCTGCAGAGGCTTTCCCAGGAGTTTCTTTTTGATGGTACCTACAAATCCCAGACTTCAGAGAGAGAGATTTATTTCCCTACTTTTCTGAGGACAAATTACTTGCTCCACCTATGGTCAGGAGCGATCCACTCTGTGCTGTGAAAGGTGCTTTTAGCTTTTCTTACCGGAACAGGGGATAAACAAGCAGTGAAATAAATAAATAAGGTGGTAAAGCGGGCAGGTTTCTATCTGCCTGGCTGAAACGGTGGTGCAAGAGACGGGGGAAAGAAAGGCGATCCTCTTTACAGGAGTACACGCGCTAGATCAGAGGGGCTTTTGAAGACTCGAGACGGTGGTTGAGAGCGTGTGGGATAGGAGAGGAGATCGTGAGAAGTCCTGGCGACGAGCTGATGATGTGAAAGCAAGTCCCAGTTTCTCCTTGGCCAGCTGGGCTGGCCGCTGGGTCCTCCTTCAAGACAGCTCAGGATGACTCAAGAGCCAGGGAGGAACAGATGCTGGGCAGGCGTGGAGAGGAACTTGTGAATAGATAAGCATCCGCAGATTGCATGTATATATTTGCAGCATGCTGTATAAATGAACGCAATACCTAATGATTCGTGGCTATTATTTGAAGGGCCCCACTGTTACAGATTTATTTGTCATTTCTTGTAATAACACCGATGATAATGAATTCATTTGTATTAATGCGGGTGTCGTGGACTTCCGTTGATATTCCGCATTAATTAATGTACCATTAAAAGAAAGTGTCACCCAATTAATATCAAGTAGAAGCAATACTGCCAGTGTCCTGTCATTAGGGTTTCATTTGTAATGCATTGTATTAACGCTCTGCCGTAATGGAAGTCATTTGCAATCCAGAGTGTCACCTGATGGGCTGCCATGGGGGTGCCGGATTGCACCTCTTCCAGCAAGGGTTACCCAGACGAATCGATGGGGACAGGCTGCCGTTAAGAGTAACCCTCGCTACTGCCTGGGCTCGGCAGCCTGCACCGCTCCCGTCCTCCCCGGCTCTGGCACGGGTGGCTGCCGGAGGTCAGTGTGCTGCTTCCAGACATCCTTCCTTCCCGGCTTAAAGGCTGGTGCATTAACTTAACCCACCTTCCTGGCCTCTCCCTGGCTTTAGAAAGTAAAAGTTTGTGGTGACTGCAAATATAATGGGATATAAAAAGTAGGATCTGTCCAGTTTGTGGTATCACCCCAGAGCAGAAATCAGAAAAGGGGTTTCTTCTCTCGCCCCACAATGTATGTTGGCTGGTAGCGGTCAATCACACCGGCGATTTGATTTTGCTACTGAATTTTCATATTGAGAGGAGGGATAGTGGAAAAACCTCACCGGCTGCTGCGGGTCAGGGCTGCCTTTGCTTCCCTGGACAAAAGCTGCCTCTGCCAGTGCTGAGAGCAGAGGCAGGAGTGGAGACCTTGACTGTGGCCACCTGGATCCACCTGGTCCATGCCCACCATCTCTGGCAAGATTACAGCCGAAGGGGTGCTGGGCCATCTGCGGTGCATGCCCTTGCAAAGGGGGAGATTGCTCCGAATGCCCTCTTCCAGCATGAAAAATCACACCAGCACACCATCGAAGCCAGGAGCTCTCTGACTGACAGGTTTTCACATTCTTGGCATTTGCCTCTGACTTTCAAACGTCTCATTAGACCATCTTGGGTTCCCATCTGCCGTCTCCAAATATTGGGACTGACATAATAGTGGCCCAGGAGGGCAGCACGGGCTGCCTCCCAGCCCTTGCTCCAGCCCTGCCCAGCTCCTCGAAGGCTGGAGATGGATAACGGACAGAAATGGGAGAGAAATGTGGCATTGCCAATGGGATTCAGCTGCAGGCGTTGAGTTAGTGAGGTTGTGGTTGCTTTACCACCCTTTTCCTCTGTCCCTTCCCAGAGCAGTGGGAAACAGTCTGTTTGACAGGGTGATCCCCCTTCCTAGGAGAACTGTATTTTTTGGTTCAGATATAGAACCCTGCATTTACACATCAAAAAAAAATGGGTATTGGTTCAAACCAGTTGCCAGCCATCTGCTCGATGTCGACGGTCTGCGCCCTTTGTTGTTTACCCATCTCTCAACCTCTGTGTTTCCATTCTTCCAGACGATTAGTAAAAATGTCCAACAGTGGGCAAAGACCTGCAGGTTCCTAGCAGGAATCCATTAAAAATACACTTGCCTGATAATATCCCTTGTTTACAATTGTATTTTGAGGGCTATGTGCTAGCCGACTGTGTTGATTTTGAATTATTCTATGTGTTAATCAATCTCACAGAGCACCAAGTCATATGCCTTAGAGAAGATGATGTATGTGACTTTGACTCTGTCACCCTTTTCGACCAAGATTGTCATCTGGTAGAAAGATGAGAGCGAGAATAGAGCGGGATCTATTGTTTGTCAGTCTTGTGGGAGGTGTTAACGCTGCTACTTTCCTTTAATTCCCTATTAGCCAAGAGCTATGCTGAGGGTTTCGTTATTTCACCTGGAGTTGATGTAGCTGAGAGGCCTGAAGTCACTCCCATTGAAGAAATCCTGACAGCGTGTTGGTTGCTCTGCCAGGTCTGCTGCCGCTCCTCGGTGTTTGCAGGGCTGCTGAAAATCATCAGGAAGGCTCCAACGAGCACCTTGGCCATCGCCTTTAACGCTCTTTGGCAGGACTTACCAGACCCGCCGACTGAGATGTGTCTCACTGGAGGAAGCTGAAAACGAAAATGTAGCCCGTTTTGCCCCTGCCGGGGCTCTCCCCACCTCTTTTCCGAAGATGGAATGATCAACCCCACCTGGGTTTTTCTAATCTCTCAGACTGTGCTTCTGCGCTCACGACTTTATGGTCCTGTAGCTGTATGTTCGTAGCAGTCCGTCTCGGTGGCTTTTTGGTTGCCGCAAAGGTTCCCCTGCACAGAGTATGGAAGCCCGCTGGCGTTAGCTTTGCTCCTCTTCGTTACTTCTTGCGGAGCTGTGAGAAGCCACTCGCGGTCTCCTGAGATCTGGGGCAGCAAACGCAAACTCAGGGTGCAGTGTAATAGCTCCAGTTACCTCGAAATAGGGGCTGTTGAGGGAAATGAGCTTCGACAGACAAAGCTGGCTGTCTGCTTAAATAACCAGTAACAGCGTGGGTGGGATGGCTTCTTGAAAGCCGGTGTGGAACTTGCTTTCTTCTCTTTGCTCTCTTTCTCCTGGTGCTTCACCCACCTGGCTGCTTTCTGTCTGCTTCTTGGTATGAACGGCGGGTGGCTGGGGATGGGGAGGGACCGAGCACCAAGATGAAGGCAAGGTTTGGAGGGAGGGAGGAGAAGCAGTCCCCTGGGTCTGATGGTTGGGCTGGGGACGGAAGTCGTGGTGCAGCCCCTGTGCAAGCCCAAGCCTTGTGCTTGCTGTCGTCTAGGGCAGGGAGCTCCTTTTGCCCCTGAAGCTGCAAATTAAAGCTCTGCCATACAGTGCTTTTCCTCCCCTTGCTTTTTCTTTCAAATATAACTCCATTCAGGATGAGTGCTTGAGCTGCGCGGCCACTGTTGCTCCCAAGAGCGGAGAGCAGGGGGGTGGCAGGTCCCACTTACCGTATCACTGCCTGGAAGGGACAGCGGCCAGAGCCAGTTGGGAAGTTGTAAATAACAGGAGGAATGTTGTGGGTTTCTTTGTTTTCGTATTAGCATTTCCTTCCTTTCCCATCTGCCCTCTCTTGTCTTATCCTGGGCTCAAGACCTGCGCTGCAGAAGTGATGGGTGCCACGAGGAGAGGTGGCAGAGCCGCTGTGCGCCCAGCTTTTGGGGATGCAGTGCTATAGATCAGCCATCTGAGCCCCGCGCTGGCAAGGGCAGAGTTATCTTTGGTGGGAAACGGGGCAGCTCTGGGCTGGAAAAAGCGAGCAGCTTTATCCTGCAGGATACCAGAGCATCCTCCCCGGTTTGTGGCTGCTTGCCCTCTGCCTGCTGAGTGCTGTTGTCCTGCCAGCGTGGCGAATTCCCCCATGGGCTTGCTGGTTGCGATGTCCCTTTCTTCAGCGCCGTGTGTTGGGTCGGGCCGTGTCTGCCGTGAATAAGCTCTCTCAGCTCCGAGTGCGGTTATCCAGCCGCTAATTCAGTCTCCAGCTCCAATAATGCATCTATTCCAGCTGTGTTTACGGTGTTTTCAAAAGCCCCTCAATTGAATTATAGCTCTGCGGTGGCTGTTTGCCAGTGTCACCCGATAACGAGGGAGGTCGCTTAATAGAGATAGCAACAAGAGGTACATATTAACAAGAGCTGATTGAAAGGTGGGGGTGAATTTCAACCAAAAAAAAAAAAAAAAAAAAAAAAAAAAGGAAATTATTAGGTTTTAAAATCAAACTTTGAAATTGGAAAGTGCTTGGCTCAGACTAGCAGTAATGCAATTAATAAATGTAATTAAAAGTGTAATAAAGAATACAGGAATTGGAAGTCTGCGCACATCTACGCGAGCATTTAGAGCTGGCACGCGAGCAAGGGACCCAGTCTGGCAGTTGGGCCGCTTCTGAGATGGAGCCCGGGGAGGGGAACCAAAACCTGGGACTGGTTTTTCCTCTCGGCAGAGTCTGGAAGAGGGGCTGGCACTTGTTCTAGCTCTGCCCTTGCAGCTTTCTCCTGCAGCACTGCATATGAGACTTGGATGGGAATAGGTGACTTAAATGTGTCCTGGGCAGCCCAAGGACGAGGGAGAGAGGATTTCAGCTGTAGTAGAAGAGCGCTTGGATTCAGTGTCAGCTGTGTTATACAGCACCTTTGAGATGCCTTGCCTTGGGCAAGAGGCATAAACCCCCCCCTTCCTGCCCTGCGACGAGACGGGATCGGCAAGAGCGCCTTTGACTCGAGCGGAGGGATGTCTGAGCTGGCTTTTAGCAGAGCTCCTTTTATCTGCCCCGCTGTGCAGTGGCAAGAGACAGGGAGAGGGAAAAGAGCCACCAGGAACAGCAGCAGGGAATTATTTAAGAGTAATAGGTTGACCTGAGATATAACAGGAGCGTGAAGCAGTGAAGCATCTCCTGATGGGAGTAGTCAGCTCCTGCCCTGATGCAGGGGCAGCGTGGGGGGAAAAAAAAGCAGGATCTGAAATAGGGCTGGCAAGACGGTTTCAATGCTGATGTGAAGATCACAGCGCGGGAGGCTTGGTTTGTTGCCTGCTGCTCTAGCCCTCGTGCCCGTCGCTGCATGCCCCCGAGTCCGTTTGCATCGCCTCCTCTCATCCCATCGACCTTCAGACAGCTGTTCGGCCAGATTGCCTGCCGTTTTTCCACATTATTTGCATTGGTACAGCATGCGCGCATCCGCATCCTAATCATTTCTACCAGCTTCTGCTGGGGCGCTGCTGGGTGACTTTGCCCTGGGAGGTCAGATGGAGGTCCTGTATGTGGCCAGCCACTGGAGATGGGGAGCAGGCTTGGAGGGACTATTCCCAAATAAACCTGGGCTCCTCCCAGGCGTTGCCCTGGCCCTGGAAATCCCTTCTCTGGGATTTGTGTCTGGCTCTTGTTGGCTGCAGGAGAAGGATGGAGCCCGTCGCTGTCGGTATAGTGGGGTGAGCTGCTGGGTTAGAGACCAACTTTTAGGCTGAGGGCTGTGGTGCATGCACCAAGTGGACAATAAGCCTGCAAAACTACAGCTGGGGCAAGGGACCTGTTTCTCTCTCTCAAAGCCTGCTGCTCGTTTCAAGTAAAGAATTGATTGAGTGCTTGTGTGCAAGAGAAAGGGAGAGAGAGGAGAGGGAGGGTCCTTTCAGGATCTCGGGGCGCTCCTGCCACCCTATGTTTCTAGTGCCCAGCTGAAGCTTGTAACAGCCTACCTGTAGGTTGGAAAGGTGGATGCATTTTAAGGTAAGGGGGTACCTGAGAAACTAACTCCTAGACTTCCTCCGCTTCATCTCCCGCCTTTACTTCTTACTGACTCTGACCCCGCTGTAAAAAAAGTCAGCGCCACATATTCCCCCTCTCAGCCCTTTGCCCGCAGGGTGCCCGGTGTCAGGCCAGTTGGACGAGACTGACGGATCAAGGCACGTTTGAGGTGTTGGCGGCCCGTGGCCCGTGAAATGGTTTTGTTATGGTGGAAAGCTCTCAAAGGCGCCGTGCAAATCTGCTCCGTTAGCAGGGTGAGCGGCTGTCTGACAGCCGGAGGGTTTTATACGCTCTCAGAGCAGGTGCCGTGGGCCGGGTGAAAACGGCACGGATGCTGGCTTTTCTGCAAACAGCCTTTTGATTTAGCCCTGTATGAAAGAAGAGCTTGTTCATAGAGGTTTACGTATGCCTTAAAAATTGTCCCCCCTAAAGTTTTCCTTGATTTGGGAGCTTTTTCCTTGGGAGCTCCTCACCCAGACCACCCTCCGGTCCTCACTGCGCTGGTGAGGTCCTGCCGCTGCTTTGGTCCCCGGTGCTTCTCCAGCGCCTAAACCTGGCTCTGCAGCCCTCGGGGAGCATTTGGTAGCAGACAAGAGGAGATTGTGCTCTGACATTTTTAGGGAGTCCTGCCCAGCGCCCCTCGTGTTCAGCTGCGGCCACGTAACCTGGCACGTTGTGCCTCCGGAGGCTGCATCTCCTCCGGGTTGTAATCTGCCTTGTATTGCCATGTTTTGTCCGAGTAGCATCCATCAGAAATTTTATTACTAATGCATTTTGTAACAGGATTCATAATAACATATCAAAGACTATAGGTGCGTGCAGAGAGAGAGACGTAAATATTTTAAAAAGGCCCTTCTCTGATAACCGTTTCTTAAGCGTTAGCAGCTCTTTTCTGGAGAATATTGTACAAGGCTTTGGGGTCTCAGCTGTCTACGTGCCAGGGTTAACACAGGACACGTCCGTGGTCACTCGTGCTGGAGGCTTGCACGGGAGGTGACAGCCCAGGCCAGGGCGGTGTTTGCTGCGGTGGGCTACGCTTGGTGCATGCTCATGAGAGCTTTTAGACGGAAACAAAATTTCTTTCTGGTCACTCAGACCTGTATATTTGCCTTGTCGTGCTGCTGTGTTGGTGTAAGAGAAGTAAGGTCTCGGTCTTTCCTTTGCCACCTCCTTGTGCAGCAACGGCCTTTCGTGTTTGGACAGGGATTTTAGGGTCGTTCATTCCTTATTTTAATCTAAGCCTATCCTTGCTATTGGTGATGCACTGAAACGGAGCAATCTCCTCTTGTACCCTGCAGCTCTTGGTTTGGTCTTCCTGGTGCTTTGGGCAGCCACGTGTAACACACACTGTTACCATTCAGTCTTTTTTTCCAGCAAACGGGACCTCAGAGCTTCTTCCTATAAGACTTTTACAACAATATTCGTTTATTGCAAAATAAGGGAGGCACAAATGGCCTCGCTGCCTTGCACCCCGGCGTCCCCAGCCCATGCGGCTCAGCGGTATTGCAGCTGGCTCACCAGGGCCCTTTAACTCCCGGAGCTGCTCAGGGGGGGACCTGGGTGCTGGAGCTGCTCCTGCTGAGCTGTCAGATGAGGGACGAGGAGCTGGAGACAGGTCGGGAGTGGGTCTCGCTCCCGTTTGCCCTCCTCCTCCTCCGCGGGAGGCATCTGTCTGCATGTTTATTTTTATCTCGCATCTGCTGGCGTTGTAACAAAGATTTAATGATATGACACGGTTTTGTCACCAGTTCTTTTTTTCTGTGGTGAGTTAAGCTCCCTGGCTGCTGGAGAGAGTCGAAAGCTTTAAAAATGAAAAAAATTTGGCAACTCCTGTAGAAAACTCACCTGTTTGCCACGAGCACCTGTAGGCTGTCGTCTGTCTGCATTTCTTTTGTTCTGGACAGAAAAGAGAGAATTTTCTATTTTTGTCTGTCTGTGAACTAAGCATAACCACAATTAATCTTTGCTAAGGAAGAACAGCCACGAGGGACATGCAGAAGGGTCCTATAAATGGGCCAAACGCTGAAAATGCAGAAACACGGTCCGTCTTGAGCCGGCCTGGTGCAGGGCTTACCAGTCGCGTCTCCCTGGGATGTGCCTTCTGCCTATTATTTACCATCAAACACAAAACCAAGCCAGTGCTGTTTATACAGACGTTTTGCTCCATTGTTTAGATGATGGGCCACATCTTTTGAGAAATAAAGACGTCGGCCTCCTGCTGAGGAATATCTTGAGCCTGTTTGACCCAAAAATGGCAAGAGGATTTTAAAGATATACTTCTTATGCTTTTTAAGGCAGATGGTCTGAAATTCCTCTGAATCGTGACTGTGTCCTGCCTAGGCACGAACATTGAAAATGAGACCTCTTTTTCTGGAGGACTGTTGATATGGGATGTCTGCATCCCACAGCTGGTTTTGCCTTGCCAGAGTTGGGGTGGTTTTTGGTTTGGGGTTGGTTTTTTGTTGGGGNTTGCACCTACATGCAAAAAAGATGCATTACCCAGACCACTTCTTATACATCTGCATCCTTTGACCTGTGTGCTGTCGGGAATAAGGGCATGCATTTGGTAGTGAAATTTTCCCACTGACCTGTGCGCTTTGAGCAGTATCAGACATTTCCCTCTCTGCGACCATGCTGTTCTGCTTCAAGCTCCTGTAACGCTCCTCCCATTGCCTGGGAGCCCTTCTGCTCCCCTCCTAAATTCCCCAGCGCCGTGCTTTGCTCATGCGCTCGCCCGTCTGCTTGCTTGGTGCCACTGCCCCCCGCTGAGGCCCTGCCTTGGGGTCTCTCACAGCCCCTCGGATGCTTTGGTGTAGATGCCAGTGACTGTTTTCCAGGGCCAGCCAGATCTTTGTCCAGAGCCGATACCCCGCTTGCATGGCTTTTGCTATCCTGGCCAATGAAGGGACCTGGTCAGCAAAGCTGTAAAATAGGGATAAAAATACGGTAATTGCCAAGTCAGAGCTCAGGCGGTGTCTGCGGGGGCCGGAGCTGATAGCACCAAAGCTGGTGACCTCTGTGTCCCTCCAGGCAGCTTCTGCTTTGGAAGGACGAGGAGATGAACTCTTCAAAGCCTGCTTTTGGGCTATTGTACAAAATACAATGCCGGGGAAATCAAGCTCTCCTCTTTCACAGCCAGCGGTGCAGCCCCATAATCACGGGTGACCAGAGCGGATTTGCATGTTAAAAGGAGTGGCTAGGGACACTTAAAAAGAAGAGGAAACATATTCATCAAGTCCAGCTTTATCCTTAGGAATATTATTATTCCTGGGGACAATATACCCCAGACCTCATCGGTGCAACCCCGCATCTACTCTTTTGCCGCCTCTCCTCTCCTCCCCCGATTAATGGTTAATTCGTAATGCTCTTTGTCCTGACATTGATACCCCGGGTGGCTCCGGGGGAGGAATTTGAGAAGGCAGTTGTTGGAGCATGTGGACCGTGGCAGTCGAAGCAGTGCCCCGGCAGCAGCGAGGGGAGGGCACGGGATGCTCTGGGGCTGCTCCCAGCTGATGATGGCTTGGGGGAGGCAGGTAGCCCAAAAAGGGATGGGGAGATGCTCTAGTCCTGTCTGAGAAGGTGTCTTGGGAGGGCTCGGAAAGCAAACACCCACCGCAGCCCCCCAGGAAGGGCTTCTCCACCCCAACGCGCTTCCTGAGCTGACCCAGTCCTGGTTCCCGAGCTCTCCAAACGCACGAGCCAGAATTAACGTGCTGCGTGCATGGCACATAGTCAAGCGCTTACGTGGCAGCAGGGCAGATCTGGGTTGAGCGTGCCAGAAAATGAGCGGTTGTAAGGCGAAGGGTAGCAAACTGCTGGGACAAATGGGCTGGGAGGCTTTAAGGATGGGAATGATTTAGGTGTAGCACGCGGATGGGTTTCTCTTTTGAGGTCCCTTCTAGCTATATCTTTTATGCTTTTATGGTTGCTGATCACAAAAAAAACTTGAAGGCGCTTTAAAAAATAATCCTCGGGCCATGCCCTGCGAGGCTTTCTTTAGCAGTTTGATTTTGGGGGGNNATGAAAAATCTAGGTGAGAGCTGCAACCTCTCACACCTCTGCAGAAGTGACGCTGAAGTAAGGAAACTGGAGTTTTGCTCGAGCCCAAGGCCAGCGTAGATGTCCGAGTGCCCCTGCAATGCCGCGCGGCTGGATGCAAGGGCAGGGAGGCGTGAGGGACTTGTGCGGATGAGGGTGCGAGAGCACTCCACGTGTGCTCAGCGCTGCTTTTGAGACGCCAAATATGAATTCTGGGATGTGCCCTGGGTTCCCCGCTCTGCCTGACCAAGCTCGCAGCAAACCCTGCCACCTGCCTTGGAGGCAAGTTTCTGCTTGCCTGAGCCTTGCAAAGGGCAATTCAGATGCTTTGGTTCTTTTCTGGTGCCATCACCCAGTATTAAACCGGTTAAATCAGGTCTCCAAGCATTGGAGCCCTGGTTTCTCACGCTTTCTAGTGGAGGTGGCAGCCTGGGTCAGGCTTGCTGAAGCCCTGCTGTGGTTCACTGCGAGCTTTGTGGTTCCCAAAAAACCTGAAAATGGCTGGGTTGATTGCTCGGCTTTGGCCAAGGATTTGGAGTAGGAGCTCCACTTGGAAGCAGTGCCCCATCTTCTAAGCTCTGCATCTCCTCAAGTCTCCTTTCCACCTTCTCAGCACTTCGTGATACTCCTCTGTGAGCTGAGGATGAATAACTTAATATGAATTAAGTTAACAATAAAACGCAGAGGCTTGGGAAGAGGTTTGCAGAAATAATCTGTATTATCCCAACTGGCCATAACCAGCTGCTGCCATGTCTCGCTTCTGACCTTTGTTGTCTGGCTTCCAAGTTTTAGCTCTTTGTCAACTCTTAACGTGGCTGTGAACATGTTGCAAACGTATGGACTTGCCCGAGCGGTCGTGATCTGTGCGTACCCGCAGCCTGGGTCCCCAGCAAAGCCTTTTTGCTTGCAGTCAGTGCTTCTGCCTTTAGAGAGACAAGAATATGCATTTAAGATTTGCATAGGAACATGCAGCTGTTCCACCAAAAATGGATAATTGTTCTCCCTGCTATGAAGTTAAACAATAAGAAGTGCCAAACTGCATTTGCCATTGCTGATTTTGTGCACTCAGCTGCATATTTTATGCATGTAGATTGATTCCAGATTTATGACGAGTTAACAGTTAACGCCTGCGTTAATCGGGCCAGGTTCTAGTTGCTGTGGAAACTACAACTTTGAATTTTACGTAAAGTTTTGTGTTGCATTTAACGCTGCTTTTTTTTTTTGAGGCTCTCTTATATTTAGTGCTTTATGGTGAAAACAGAGAGGGAATCGGCGTTGAAAATAAAAGTGCCTTTGGGCAGAAAACAAGTTTCAGCAGAGAGGGTAATTTTTCTGGAAAGTTGTGATGTCTGCGAAAATAAGGGTTTATGATAGAGTGCCATCTTGACCACAGTTGTATAACTATTATTATAAGCGTGTAACAACTATTATAGCTGCTGCAATACTGTAATAAAGAAAACAGCTGTATAACTTATAAATGTCCTGAAAATATAGGGCTGAAGTTCTTGGGTCTCTAGATATTCCTTTTGGTGGGCAAAGGAAATTGCTGATGTGCATTTGATGGGAAAATAGGCTGGTGCACAATTTTACCGATTTTTTATTTATTTTTTATTTTTTTTTTTAATCTCCAGAATACGCCGGTGGGCACTCCGATTTTCATAGTGAACGCCACGGATCCGGACCAGGGGGCAGGAGGCAGTGTGCTTTACTCCTTCCAGCCTCCTTCCAATTTCTTTGCCATCGACAGTGGCCGTGGCATCGTGTCAGTGATACGGGAGCTGGACTATGAAGTGACTCAGGCATACCAGCTCCAGGTCAACGCGACGGTGAGTCTTCTCCTGGCTGCTGCAGGGGAGGAGGCATTTTCGGGGGGGGGGGGGGGGGTTTTTGGGGGGGGGGGGGGGGCTGCAATGGGGAAAGAGCTGCTGCTTAGTTATTTTATTGCCCTACTCTGGCATCTTCTCAGGCACATCCAGCATTTTCCACTTAGAAAGGTATTATAGCAATGCAGTGCCTGGGTAGTTTCAAATCGCTGCTGTTCAGCTCGTGGAGCACAGCTGCACCTCTCCAACAGCATGGTACGTGTGTCAGGGGCTTCTGCATAAAGGTGAGCAGCTCCCTTGGTGAAGAAAGCCAGTACAGGGCATACGGACCGTTAAGTCCTCTGGTCTCATTCCTTGCGCGTCATGACTTATAACAGATGGATTCACCCGTATTAAACCCCCCGAGTCTCACTCAGCAAAAGCTGAGTTCGGACCCCAAAAGTTAAAATTTTGGTGGACAGAGGAGGAGAAACCAAGATCCTAATTACACTCGACGCCACCGTACCAGGAGGGGACCCCTCGGAGACGTACATCCAGGTGGCCGCCATGGCAAATTCATGCCCCACCTGAATGGGAAACTTCTCCGCTGGTGTCACATCTAGTGAGAGCTCGATAGGGAGCGTGTGAATGAGGAGCCCCATGCAAGCAGGCGCTCTGGATGATGGCTCCTTTCCCATCTCAGATGCAACAGAGGAAGGTGTGATTCAGTCCTACAATACATCTGACCAACTCTGCATTCAGGAGTGGGGGGGGGGGACGGACCCTTCCCGACTCCTCCAGGCAGCTGGCTAGAGCTCTTGAAGCATGTGATTTAATCAAGATCATTGTCCTGATGCAGAACCACAAATGTCACGAGGACGTGGAGGGCTGTGCAGGGCTGCTTTGCTCTTCACGGCCACAGAGACTGGGCATTTGCAGACTGCAGGGCCACAGGCAAACAGCTCAACCTTTCAGCCCAATCTCTGCGTGTTCAAGGCTGTGGAATTTTCACCAGGAGGTTATTTTTTTTCTGAAATATGCCTCATTTTATTTTAAACACTCCAGCGATAAGAGGCCCTGCCCGTTGTTTGTTTCCTTATCAGTCTCTGTCGCCGACATGCTTTCCCAGGACGTGCTGTTGAACTAGCCAGTGGGTTACAAAACACGGGACCAAACACAAGCCCTGGTGGAAACGTGCCTTTCTTTCCCATGCCTGATTCCGGTTCCCTCAAGGACACAAGGATGCCATCTTGGTCCATCCAGCTCCATCTAGCCCCGTATCCCACTGCAGTTACCGGCAAAGATAAAATGGGGGCATATCTAGTACTTGCTACCTAATACGCTCCTGGCTTCTAGTGATTTCCAGCTCAAGGAGTTCAAAGACTTAAATATTAAGTCTCTGAACTGGGCTTGATTGCAGCTGTGGGAATATCTCCTAGTCTCGGTTACAAGGTGGTGGTAATTTCTAGCAGAAACGCAATGAGAAACCCCGGAGCAAAGCTCAGCCCGGGAAGGAGGATGAGAAGTTGCACCAGCGTAGCAGGAGCTGGAAGAGCAAATGCAGTCTCTTGCCTGCTTGATGAAGAGTTTGCATGGTCTGGAGTGGGAACTGGGGTGACGGTGAATTCAGGGTGGCTGCAAGAAGAGCTGTGGAGCCTTGGTTCAAGGCAGGAGCCATTTCATCCCAGGGGTGTGGGCAGCAAGGGCAGAAAGAGACTGGAAAGGGCAGCATGAGAGACGGTAGGTGAGGAAACTTGAAATGTGCTTGTTTTTTCAGTGCTATCTGTAATACTTTAACCAAAATTTAAGAGATTAAGGGGAGGGGGAAAAAAAAAAAAAATTATCTGAAGAAACGAAAGACTTCAACCTGATAACGCTAACAGCAGAGTGCGAGTCAGAAATAAGCATCCATCCAGGCCATAAACGCTGAGGCCTGCAGGTTAAGAGGATAATGTACAAGCTGTGTTGTTGAATACGGTTTAAATTAACATTAATCTTCTGGCAATCAGTCCTTGCCGCTGTTCAGAGTCATTTTGCAGAAGTGTGCGGTAACCTCTAATGGTCGCCTTTCACCACGGTGCTTGATTAGGGGGTAAGGAGAGATTTATTTCCTTCCCTTTGTGTGCTATCTCTTTGCTCCTGCCCTTCTAGCAAAGGGCTACGGGCGTTGGGGTCGCTTTTGAGCACCCATGGGATGAGGGTCCAGCAAGAGAACTGGTGGCAGTAGGGCACTGCCGGGACAAGGTGGTGGCAGCCTGTACTGCTGTTGCATTGGCTGCTGGAGAGGGGTCTTGCTCTGGAAAAGTGCTTGTGGCTCCGTCCTGATGGGTTGTGATGGGACGTAAGGGAGATGACTCTCCTGCTTGGAGCATTGAAGTGTTTGAGGGCCACCGCTGCTCGTCCTAAGATTGCTGCGTGCTTGTTGTGACCTGCTTCGCGGAGCAGGGAGGATGGCTCCCCACCTCCCTGCAGCCGCGGAAGCGGCTTGCCTTGCCTAGAAAGGCAGCTCCTGGTTACCCTGATCCTGCCAGTCCCCATGCAAGGCGGGAGGGGAGAGATTTGCAGTTTATCGGAGCCAAAACCATTAGCCCAGTAGAACGGAGGTTGCTATCGTGAGGAGGTATCTTGCAGTTCAGGTTTCCATTCTGCCTTCTGTGCGAGAGCTGCGGCATCCTACGACATCAGGAGCAGCACTTGGTGTACGTACCCTCTGCCAAAGCTCAACAGAAAAGAATAAAGCTCCGACTGCAACGCAGCCCGCAGGGTTATGAAGAGCAGCGGAAAGGCAAGGGAGCTGGTGGGCTTTGTCGTGTTCCAGCTGACGGAGCCCAAGCTGTGCGGCGGCGGCGGAGCTGGGGGGTATGGGATGCTCTGCTGTGATGTGCTGGTATGCAAGTCTGCTGGCAACCACACCTGGGTCTCACGGTGTGGAGGTGCCCTAGGCTGTATTTGCGTGAGGAGGGAATTTATATTTTGAAGTATGTGTTGAAGAGCGTTGCTTCTTTTCCACCCAAAGTGTGATGAACACTAAATTGGTTCTTGCTTTATTTTAAAGGGCTAATGCTGGAATGAAATGCATGTTGTATTTCAGCTTAGAGGGAGGTACAGCAGACAATAATTCCAGCAGGTAGCTTGAAAAAGAGATGATTACCTGGACTATTCAGATCCAGCTGCAACTACGAGAAACTTAATACTGTCGAATATTTCTGTCTTTCTGACAGAAATAATTTCTCTCCCCCCCCGCCCCGCCCAACCCTTGTTTTTTCAAGGACCAAGATAAAAACAAGCCGCTGTCCACTCTGGCGAACCTGGCGATCACCATCACAGACGTGCAGGACATGGACCCCATCTTCATCAACCTGCCCTACAGCACGAACATCTATGAGAACTCGCCTCCGGTAAGAGCTGCTGCTTCACTCCGACGTGCGTGACCGCGGTGTTGCATGGGGGGCCGAGGGAGGATGGAGCAGTGTATGGGGCAGAAAGCACAAGGTATCCCAAAAGAGCTGGAGGAAAACCTCCTCTCTGCAGAGATATTTGTCCTTCCGTCCTGCCTTCCATCGCAGATTTGTGTTGCTCTGCCCCGACGTTTGTGGCTTGGGTGCAAAGGGGAGCCCTGTTTCCATGCTGAAGTGTAAATGCAGGTCTTAGACGGGAGAGATAAATCACGGGGTTCAAATGGCATCCGAAGAGGGGCAAACCTTTTTCTTTCTGGAACAACATGTTTCAAGCCAGCTTTGTAAAAAAAGGGAGCCTAAGCAAGGAGGTTTAGGAAGCCTGAAACCCCCCCAAAAAATCTTTTTCTGAACAATTTTTCTTAAATTTTAAAAAGGTTTTCTGTTGTCCTTAACACACAGTCACTCCATTTCCTCCCCACAGCGTATATGCATGCCATTTCCAATAGAAAAGTTGAAGAAAAATGTAAACGTTCCTGAAATGAGGCAGTTTTGAAAATGCCAGAATCATCAGCCATTTCAGCACTTTGAGCATTTTCCCCCAGGTTTTGCCAAATTGATCCAATCATTTTAGTTCTTCTGAAACTCGGTTTGTCAGCAAACTCGCTGTTTGTGGAAAATGTCTCCCGGTCTCTAAATACAGCAGGGCTTTTTTTTCCCCGCAGCAGACAGCGGGGAGCGTGGTGGGCAGCTTCGGCTTTGGGAGCTGTTGCCTCCGCTCCCAGCAAGTGTGCCCAGGACCTTCAGCCCAAGCAGCAGCCCTACTCAGCAGCACCCACTTTCCCAGGGCATTCCATAGCTTTGTCTATAGGGCAAATATTTTTATATATGGGTGGGAAAACCTTCTGTCACAAAATCCTGGTGCAGCAGGCATCCATACTACAGGTGCATCCCGTAACGTCTCTGGTCCACTGGATCCAAAATGCCTGATGGCTCAGTTCATGCAGTGGTAGGGGGAACTCCAGCTCGTTTCAGTTTATGCCTTTTTTATTCACTTTGGAACAAACTGCTGGCTCTGACAGCACGGAGAGAGCTGGATCAATAGGGCTGAGCCCTACTGTCACAAATCCCGTGGTCAGACAGCACATTACCTGTCTGCCAGCCCAACGATGGCCAAAAAATGGCTTCATGCGTTACTTTCATGAAGTGAAAGTTTCAATGAGTTTCAGTGCTGTTGAGATTAAGGACTGCTTCTGTGGTGGGCAGTATGAGCTGCAGGGAAGAAAAAACGCTGCTTAGATCACCCTTAACCAGGGAGGGGGCAAAAGCCTTAGGTGAAATTATAGAAATGGAAGTCCCATGAGTATCAAAAATTATAGACTGCATCACCTTCATGGAGTGACCTGGTATCTAGGAAAAGGGATCTCTCTCCAATTAATGATAATATATTAAGGTGGAAACTCAACATCTCTTAGTGTTGATACACCAATCACAATTATTCCCAGAACGTACACTGTTTGCGGTACGCAAAGCAGCAAATAATTGCTGTGTAACCTGACATAGGAAATGAGTGAAGGAGCAGTGCTCATCAAACCGTTAGCAGTTTTCTGATGGGTTTAGAGATTTTAATTTCTCTTGGCCCCGTGTAACATCTCCAAAGGCATTGAGATATCCAAGATGGATAGATGCCACCAGAGACACGGTGAAGAAGTTGACTGCTGAACGTGGGCAGTACTTTGAGTGGTATTGCTCTCTGGCTTGGACGCAAAGCCCTATCCTTTATGGGAGAAATCTCCGCTGCTGAAACAAGGACGTGGTTTGCTATGGCAAGCCTGGGGTTTAACATGTGCCTTTTCATCTCTCCATGGGAAATCTTCTTATCAGCTCTGCCCTACCACCCGAGGGAGCCAGTCGCCGTGCGGAGTGGAAACCGTCGCCCTGCAGAATGGCTCGTTTACCGAAAGGATAACAGCAAATTTGGGTGAGGGGTCTGGGCTTGGCCAACTTCGGTCCAAAAAAAGGCTCCCAGGTCAAGCCAACAGGCTGCAGTGCATTTGTGGGTGATGTTTGCCCTGCCGCCGGGCTCAGCAGGTCAAAATGTGCTTGAGACATCACATCCCAGCCCCAAATCTACAGAGCGGAGACTTGCTGCGTCTCCACGTGCCTGCTCTCCGCTTCTCTTGCCTCTTTTTATCTGTGGTGCACAGCATGTCTGTGTTCCTCTATCAATGTATCAGGCGAGAATACCTCATCTAAAGTGTATACATTACCTAATAAAATCCTTCTTATTTGGGATTATTGCATCAAATTTTAATTTCCTCACTCGAGTAACAGCATGTCAGCCAGCCCGTCAGTGAAGAGCCGATAGAAGGTGAAAAGAGTGGATAAACTGCAGCAAATTACCACAAACAGATCTCTATCAGCCCTTTGACTGGAATTGACTGGAATTAAGAAGTGAGAAATAGGATTTTTTTTTTTTTTTTTTTTTTTTGCCGTAGCAGCTTTCTGAAGCGCTCCCCCCTCCTCCTCCTGCTGCAATGCTGGGCTGCGCTTTGCCTTTCAAGTCCCTAATCCTGTAAGAGAAGAAGAAGAAGAAGAAGAAAAAGGGGTGGAGGGGCGCGAGAGGGGGAGAGAAGTGCCATTGTAGCTCTTATTTTTCTCAGGCTGGGATCTGGTTGCATAATTCAGAAGCGTTTTGGGCGCCTGCTTATTCGGACACTGAGAAGAAAGAAATCTCTTGTCAGGCAAAGGAAGAGGACGGAGCGGGGAGAGACTTTGCTCTCCCTGGAGGTGTTGTATGTTCTTGCTTGATGCTGTGTATCATCCCAGTGTGCCTCAGACATCTCTCCCAGGGCACCCGAGTGCACCAAAGCTGTCTGCAGCAGCTGTGGCAAAGCTTGGCGACATTGTATTTTTCATCCTCAGAGTCTTTTTGGGTGTCCGTCCTCATAGTGTCTGTAAACTGGATAGCGTCATTGATGTTCTCCAGACAAGTTAATAGGGGCTGGAGGAGAGGGGCCGTTTCCCCTTGCAGAGATGCTGTTGGTCTGATGAGCCCCTACTTTTGCACCTCAGCTGGTGCATGGTCCAGGCAGCATCG
This sequence comes from Fregata magnificens, assembly GCA_013389945.1. Lineage (NCBI taxonomy): Eukaryota > Metazoa > Chordata > Aves > Suliformes > Fregatidae > Fregata > Fregata magnificens. The sequence continues at coordinate 462,671 of WAAD01024644.1, forward strand.
CAGCTTCACTTTGGGGGTGAAAGAGGAGGAATCCACTCGCTAAGAGACAAGCTGAGGCCTATGAAAATGTGCTTTGTCCCGCGGGGAGCCACACAAAGGCAAGAGGGGGGACAGACCCCACCGGTGCTTGGTCCCGAGACCAGCAGTTGTATTCCCTTGCAATAGCGTGGTACAGATATATGTCAAATATCATTAAAACAGTTTTAATTCTTCAGTACCATCCCCCTCCTCTTCAAAAACTCCTTCGGTTAAAGAAATAATGTAGAATCAGTGCTATTTCTGCCCTAGAGTCTCAATAGCTCTGAGTTAATTCTTTCTTACAATATTTCCAGCCCATCAGTGTGAACACTTTATTAAAAGCTCAGGGTTTTATTAAAAAAGGATTGATTTACCCCTGCCCCTCTTCAAAAAAACCCTCAGATTTTGTTTGGATAATATGCCATTCTTTATTTTCTTTGCCTTTTTTTTAAGCATAGGCTTTTCCAGATTAATACTTTTCTAAACCTTCTTCCTCCTTCCCTAGAGGGAGAGAGTTATTCTGTTCTGGTGCTTCGGTCTATACCCACCACCCGCATCCTTTCCTTGCAGCCACCATTGTCTGTAGGCAGGCAAGTTGTTACTTCCTTTAAGAAACGTCAAGAATATTTGGGAGTTTCCAAGAGCCACAGGTTCACACCACAAATACGTGGGGTGAGCCCTGGGCAGAGCTGTCGGCTCTGGAAGTCAGCTTGGGGTTTCCATGAGTAAGTGGAAGCCTTGCCAGATGTGTTTGGCTAGAGATAAGCGGGAGGGTGCCCTCCAATTTAGGGGTGCAGCTGGCTGTCGATGGGAGCCAGAGCACAGCATCTCCTGCCCTTGCCGTGCCAAGACCGAGATAGCGAAAGGTATCTAGGTGGTTTGGTGGGATTTTGGAAGAGAAATTAGAAATTGTTGAGATGTGGTTGGTGAGAGGTCAATCTTTGTCATTGTGGGATGGCCGTGATCAACAGTTTGGTTTGGGGTGTTTTCCCGTTCCTAGTCTCTCCTCTCTGGTTAGTTATCTCTGCTGGTATGGTGAGCAAGGAGCTTCATGATCATCACAGGTACTAAGAGACGAGTATAGCCTGTGTGTAGCGTCCTGTTTTGCATCACATCGTCTCCCCATCTCACTCAGACGCCTGCTGAATGAGAATACTCCTTCTTGTTGACCGTGCGGAGCGATCATGCTCTGAGGCTCTCTTCATCAGTTGTTAGCACTCGCTACAAAACCAATAATTGCCACCAGCTATGTGGATAACCGTTACGCTTATCCTGTGGCCCTTGTTCAGCCTCTTCCCCAGGAGCATCAGGATTGATCCTAAACACTGTGTGGATGCTTGGAGAGGGATCATCCATTCCCAGGAGCTGGGATCTGCCAGTCTTGTGGGTATTGGAAGCCTCGTGCGAAGAAGCTGACAGGGAGGATGAAAACCAGGAGGGATGCGAAGGGCTGGCCAGGTCCCTGCCTCTGCTGTGGTTCCAGGAGAATGGTGTCCAGGAATGGTAGGGAGCTCAGCCCCGCTCTGGCACGTGTTTCTTGGTCACTGGTGAAGTGGACGGGCTGGTGAAGGGGCTTGTAGAGAAGGAGGAGACACACGGGGCTGCAAGAAGACCCAGTCTCAGAAAACAGCAATGTGAAAGCCATCATCGCGGGCTTGCCAAGGACCAGGTGAACCTTAGCGTGCTCCCTAGCAGCCCTCGTTCTTGGCATCAGATGTCTGGATAATTTCTTTCCTGTGGACATCTCTATGGCACACACCGCTGAGATATCCAAACGATATTCCCCCTCCTCCCCTCCCAAACTTTCCCGACTGCAACATCTGAGCTCATCCTTTTATCTCTCCCAACAGCCCTTCCCCTTGGCTCCTACGGGAGGGACCTTTCCTGCAGATAAAGCAGCCCTAGCGTCAGCAGGCCGATTGCTATTCTTCGGCCATCGCGGGAGCCCTGCCTTCTCCCGCAGCTGCCTTCCCTTTGAAATGTGCCGCACGGCAGGCGACACTTATCATTCTGTGCCGTTCCCTCGCTTTTTGACAGGCGATGAGCAAGCTGTCAGATGGACCAAGTGCCTTCACCCACCACCCCTGCCACGGAGGAGCTCCTGCTTCGCCGGGGAGCAGAGGGCGGCTGGTGCTTGCCCCCTGGGGACGGCAGATTAAAGCAGAGTATGCTGGGGAGTGCATGCTGGATTGCATGCCTCTCCTTTTTTTTCTCTGCTTTGCCTTGCTCTCCTTTCCACACCCCTTGTCCTGCTTTCCCACCTGCTCCTTTGCCACTTTTCTTGTGCTTTTTAGCTATCCTTGCTCCTTTGGAAAGGACAGTTATTGTCGGTGATTTAGACGCTCTCCAGCTGCTGCTGAGCCTCACCAGCCGAGTGCTGCTCTGATGCCAGTGACCTGGGATTTATGGCTAATGTTCTCGGTTAATAATGTGGATTTACTTAAGGAGTCTATTGAAAAGCCCTCGGAGATCAGGGAAGGGGCAGTCTGCCTGGCCCCGGGAGCCTTCTTTATGGCCAGCAGCGGCAAAGCATCCCCATCGAGCCCGCAGGGGCACGGCTCTGAAAGCTGGGGAAGACAGCAAGTCCCTGCTTTCCACCGGTGATATTTCTGCAGCAGCTTTCCCTTTGGCCTTCAACTGATGAATTGCAGGACAAACGCAACACTGCCGTCCCGCTATGCTCCCTCGTTAGACATGCAAACGCCTCTGTTGACATTTCCTTTGAGGGCAAAAAAAAAAACAAAACCATTAAAATTGCTCCTTTTCCCACTGTTAATAAACCAATGAAAACAAGAACAGCTGAGTTGTAAATTTTTTCACACTACATTAATTATGTGCATGTGCGTGTGTTTGTATTCGCATGGGCTCACTGCAGTGCGGCGGGGAAAGTACAGCTTATGGAGTTGACATAAGCCCCTGATGTTTTTATTTAAAGAACTAAACAAGAATTTTGGGTCACTTTTACGTTCTTCATTGGTCTTTGGGGACCCTTGGCCTCCTGGACCTTTCTGCTGGGCTATAAGGAACAGGTCTGTCCTGCAGGATGGAGGATGAGGTGGGTGAGCTGGCAGCTGCAGAAGCTCCTGCCTCTGGGCAATCCCCTGTTCTCAGCATCTGTCCAACCCTCCTCCTCCTTAAAGGTTTCAATTAAAATCTCTGCAGCTCGCTTAGTTAGTTATGCAGCTGGATGCCGATGGCCAGCCTCATTTGAAGAACGCAGGGGGAGAAGAGGGCCAGTTGAAACTGGGAAGCCAGTGGGAGATAAAACTGGTGTAGTGACCAATGCTGAAGGTCATGGAGGGAGGAAATTGCTGCCTTTGGTTCTCGAGGGACTGCAGAGTGAAAATCTCTGTGGCAGAGGAGCATATGCTTTTGCCGGTCAGCCAGAGCCTGTGCAGAGGTGATGCTGCGAGGAGGCATGTCCTGGCTTTGCCAATACTGCACCTTCAGTTCCTAGTTCCTCTTCTTCCTCAAGCACTGATAGCTGTGCTTACCACACTGACCTTGCTTCAAATCCTTCTCTTCTGGGCAGGGGACGAGCAGCATGGGGAATGAGCCTGGCGGTGCTCTCTGCGGTCCCTACGGACGCTTGCCCTGGTACAAACCCACTGCACGGTCAAGCTAAACCTGCTCGGTGGTTCAGTTAGGGGACGTGCCAGTCCTGCCCTCAGCATCGCCAGCTACATCCTGGGGTGGGTTAGCAGAGTTTTGCAGCTTGCACAGGAGTGATGAGCGGTGAGCCCAAACTGCCCTGAGAAGCGGGCTTGGGACTTTTCCATGACTTGCCTTGTCCTTGGACAGGTTTTCCTAAGCATGTGGCCCACAATAAGAGGTGCAATGCCTTGGCAGGGTGTCCCAGGACCCCCAGCAGCACTCGGCTGGGGTGGCTGTAACATGTGTCTCCTGTCTCTTCCCAGGGTACCACTGTGCGGATGATAACAGCGATCGACCAGGACAAGGGCCGTCCCCGGGGCATCGGTTACACCATCGTCTCGGGTAAGTCACGGGGGTACGTGGTGGGGACCCCAGCGGGGCCAGAGGAGCTAGCCCTGTAATAAGTCTTTGTACATCTCACGCCAGGGAAATCATATTTGGCTAAGTTTCTCCTTGACTGTATTGCTTGCTATTTTGATTTGTCATTGCTAATTACCGTAGCCTACTGCTACAACCGAAAGCTTTTACTCCTCTGAAAATCTTGCTTTGCCTTTGATGCTATCGGAGGGCGTCATTCGTAGCACCTTCCTTTCTTCAAGCAGCGGACGTTTTTTCTATTAAATTTGACAATATCTCATAGCGAAACCTTTCAGCCCTAATGACGAGCCGCAAACAGCTCCGCTTCACGCAACGCCACGGAGGAGACCTGCAAAGAGCCGGGCACAAAACTCTTGTTGGCGATGGGGGCTGAATGGCTCCTGGCGGTTTCCGCGGTGTTTCCTGAAAGCCTCCCTGGCAGGGCTGGCCTCCCAAAGCGTTGCCAGAGCTTCGCAAGCTGGGAGGCAGGAGGCTGGACCCGCAAAGGTGCAGGGCTAGAGAATGAAGCTTAATTAAAGCGGTGGAGGGTTTGGGCCTTCTGACAGGCACATGGATTAATCCTGCCTTTGCGGACTGGCTCCGAAGCCCGAGGAACCCTTCCTAGTGAGCGTGGGTAGCTTGCTGAAACTGCTGTCACTGGGCAATGCTTGGCTCCTTTGGGACCGTAGCTTGGGGGCCTCCCTTTGGGGGAAGGTCTACTGGGTTGGTTTGACCAGCTGTGAGAAAAAATGGCTGTTTCAGGTTACAAGAGAATTAATTTTCAAAGAAAGGTCTGTCTGAGGTGTCTGGTGCTGAACCCTACTTGCCACGCTATTGGTTTTGGGGAGACCCTCCTTGCAGCCCCACAAGCCCAAATCTCTCTTGTCAACCTCTTCTGATGGCAAAAGAGCCGGGGGCAGGGCAGTCCGGGCAGGCGTTTCCAGATAAAACATAGCGGAGTTCTGGAAAGGCTGATTTTGGGGGCTGGACCCATCTCATTTAAGATGCCTTGAGGTCAGCAAGCCTCTACCGTATCCAAGGCAGACTTTGATGCTCACTGGGCTGCACTCAGATGCTGCTTTGGTGGGCCTGTGCCTCGGGGACAGACAGACTACTCGGGTTAACCCCGGAGTGAGGGACCAGCTCGGTGGGTCTGGGTTGTAACCCTATTACTGGCATTGCTTTTTGGGGGGGGATCTTCACGGCAAGAAATGGCAGTAGTGCCTCCCCTCTCCGCTGTGCCACATGCTTCGGGTGCTGGCTGGCAGCTCCTTCGAGCTACGTGTGTGGAAATGATTTCCCAGTTTCTCTTCCTCAAAGCCCAGCCGTTTCAAATGCTTTTTTAATCAGCCTCTAGGGTTAAGGTGATCTCACCCTGACTTTCAAGTCCACTGATCCTGACTGCAAGTATCCAGGTTACTCTCTGCCTTTGAAGATGCAAGGATTATTTATTTCTCTAATTCCCTCTGCAATTTATTCTAATGTTCCCCCGGCATGAATTAAATGAGAGATTCCCCCAGATTGCGTGTATCAACTGGCCAAAGTGCAGCAGGGACTTTGTTTTGGCTGATACAGGCCCTTTTTCACTGGGGGCTGGACTGAAACCTCAAACTAATTTTGCAGCTGCCGCTGAACTACCATGAGGATGGCAAAAGCCTTTAGCTTACAGAATCCTCACCCAGCTCAAAGCCTGAAGATGGTCAGCAGCTGGGAAATCACCCTCGTCCTGTTCGTACACCCTCCTTCGGGCATCTGCTGATGGCCATGGACCATTTTTCCGACCCAGTATGCTGTATCTAATTTTCCCTTGTCAGCACCAGTGCAATACAAACAGCTCTGGGTTTCCAAGAGCCCTTATTTGATGGCTCAAACCTACAGAAACAACCGTGCAATCTACAGAGGGTTAATTTGCTAAATACACCCATCCGCTCATGGTCACGTCAGGCTCTCTGCTCATCGGACGGCGATGGCTGCTCTACCGAATCAAGGAAACAAAACCTTGGACCCTGGATTTTCACCTGCAGCGTTCATGCACGCTCTTATTTTCACGTCTGTCTTTGGTTTTCCTGTGAAATAGCCACGATGTCCCTTTGCGAGCGTCCCCTGCTCAGTGCCAGTGTAGCCATCAGCCTGGCCGTTACGGCTGGGCGGAGGGATGGTGGAAGGGAGCCAGGCATGCTCTGGGAGCCTGGTGGCAGTGGGATGCGGAGTGACAGGCAGGCAGATCAGTGCAAACATCCTCGCATCTGCTTGCATATGCCAAGAACTTAATCCCTGCCCCTGGTCCCGCCTGGCAGGGGGCAGCTCTCATATCGGAGAATCAGGCAGAACACATCAAAGAGTGATTAAACTGCTTTGCATTTTTTTTTTTTTGCCCAAACATGAGAATTGCAGAGTGTTTTCATAACTGGCCAGGAGTCCTTCTCCTGTCAGCACCGGCGTCTTGCAGAGCAGTGGAGCTGGGAAGGATCAGCCCGCGGACGGACCGAGGGACGACTGCAGACACCCGTTATCGCCTCCTGCCTCCTCTCCATCCTCACCCTGCCTTCGGCTGAAGGCAGAGGTTTCCAAAATCCCTGAAGCCAGGCTTCAGGACTCTCTGCTTCCGCTTTGAATTGAGTTTGTTGCCAGAGCCAGAGTTTGCCAGCTCTTTTCGGCTGCCAGATTGCGGCCAAGGTGTGTGGCTGAGGGCAAATTTTAAAGAAAACACGGTCGTGGGGCAAACAATTTTTTTTCTGAAGTCAGTAGGAGAGTGAGTGCCTCCCCGTCTCTGCTCAAGGCATTCTCTCATACTTTCCATGATTTGCTTCTTGCTTTTGAAAGAAGATGTTACCTTCTGATGTCTGAGAGTCCGGACATAGGAACCAGCGGCTAGCATGCCTCCAAAATCCTGCTCACCCAAGGCAAGCGATTTTTTTTTTGGCAGGCAGGTAAAGCCTAATTAACTTGTCGTTATCCTCAATCACGATGGTAAAGGTCAGCGAGCAGATTTTGTGCCTGAGCTGGTAACTTTTTATGGCAATTTTGCAAAAAAACGGCCTAACATATGGGAATGGGGAAGCAAATTAAATTAGAAACCGACCGTAAGCAAAAGTGAAAATGGTCAGTGGAGGTAGTAATTATACCTGGCTCTTCATCTCACTTGCACGAGGGGAGGTGGCGGTGATGCTGTTCCCATTTCACGGCAGGGATGGGTGATGCCTCTCCCAGGCTTTCGGGCATAGGGCTTGCATGTAGCTGTTCTGATTTTACCGGCTGGGGTTGAATATACAGCAGCGAGAAAGCTGAAAAACAACCTAGCCGTTTATCATTTCTTTGGTATTAATATCTAAAGCATTGGTATGATTTGGAGGTGGGGTATAAAAATTAATTTGGAAGTGCCGGTGTCCTATACAGCTCCAGCCCTCGGGTAGCTGCGCCTCGGGATATACTGCAGCAGCTCTTATTTATACGGCTATCTCCAGCACAAGGTCCTCCTGTGACAGGAAAACAATAAAACTAAAAGATTAACCATAACCACATAAAATAAGACTTAAGATCTAACTTTATGCTGCCAGCTTACAAAGCTGTTAAGCCTGAAATGACGGAGGAGCACCGATCTAGCTGTGTCACGGCTTTGGCTAGTTGCCCTGTCGGGGCAGACGAGCCTGCCGGCTGCCTGCCTGCACCAGGAATCATTTCCGTATCTTATAGGGATAAACCATTCAGTTGTTTCACCCCCTTCCTTCCAACCTGAGTATTTTAACCCCACGAAAACACACCCTTTTTTGCCCCGTGCTTTGCAAGGAGTGGGGTCACCGCCATGCAAAAGGCCATTTGAAAAAGAAATCCAAATTGCGACCTCGCAATTCAAGCCCCTTGTGCCTACAGGCTGGTCGGTGCCGGGGCTCCCATCGCTCCGATGGGTGTTTCTACTGCTTTTCCCAGGCGAAAAGGAGGGTGCAGGCAGCCCGTGGCCGGTGCCCTGCAAAAGCCCTCCCTCCCCGGTTCCCCGGCTGCTTTGACAGGTTGGAGATGTTCAGCTGCTGAGGTCAGGGCTCTGTTTGAAGGACAGATAATTAATCCAGCGAAGTAATCCACGGCTTCTTTTTGGCAGATTTATGGAGATAGCCTCTGTACCGGGGACTCTGCCTCATCATCTTTCATTTCCCAGGCAAAGCAAGTGACTTGTTGTATAACTCGACCTGTTCTAGATAAGGCTTTTCATTTAGGGGAACTCTCCGGTCTAACAGAGATTGATTTTCCCGGTGGAAATCGGAGGGCCCCGGCGCTCTCAGCAGGATCGGGCCTGCAGACGGCAGTGTGTTTTCACGGTTGCTGCTGCTGCACATCGCCTGGGGCGTGGGGAATCCTTTGGCTCTTTAAGAGAAGGATTTTTATCGTGAATTAAATGGCAATTTAATTAATAGGCAGGAGGGGACTTTGGCTCGCAAGCTCTTGTTAGGAAAACGTATCGTATGGCCGCAGTCTCGCGCTTTGCTCGCTAGTGGTAAACTTTGGGTGTCGTTTATTTCCAGGCCAGTCAGGAGACTTCACGTCTCCTGGCACGAAGATGCGAAGGTGACCTGTGCTACTTGGGCGGGCATCGAAGGGTTAAACCAGGGGAAAGGGTCCTGGGGCGCTGCAAGATGCCCGAACGTCAGTCTCTGCCTGCCTGACACGTTTCAGGTGCGGTGATGGATAGGCAATGGGAGATTGCACAAGGGCAATCCATATGTCCTTCCCAGGGCTTGGAAAGTCCTGCAGGAGAGAGGGGAGGGAGCACAGGGCTTTTGGTCGGTGAGCTGGTCCTTAGGGCTCTTCACAAACCCTTGGGGTATTTCTATTTTTTTTTTTTTTTTTTTTTTTTTTTTTTTCCAAAGTTGATTGTTTTAGGAGACAGATGCGGTTTCTGGCAAAGCGTTCTCTTCCTAAAGCTAGTGCATCCCAAGGGAAGCATGAATTAAAAATCATTATTTGCACAATGTAATAGAAGTGTGAGTTGCAAAAGCAAGAGGGAAACGTGTCTGAAAAGAATTGTTCTCCATCTTTCTTCTGGCTTTCCTGCTAAGGCATAAAATATCATATAGAGAGATATATATGTAAAAATCAGTGCAGTAGCTCTCAGAACATGTTTCACATGGTCTTGACAGATCTGGAGTCCTCCGCCACCGTCCTTTTGAAAGTGCATCACGAACCCTTGAGGAAGGGTTAAGTGGCCAAAGAGGTCTCCCAGCCCTCAGCTGCTGACACCTCCCTTCATATTTTGACCTGACTTAATAAAGAAGGCAGGTCAAAGCAAACCACTTCCCTGAGTCCCTTAAACCGGACATCAGGGAGGATCCTTGGAAATAGGACCTGCTAATTTTAATATTCCCATTGCCAGTTGGCCTACATCGCGCCAGCTTTTTCCCACATTCGGATCGCTCGGTGAACGACTAGGGTGTTGAAGTCCTCATAAATTACACCTGCTGGGAGGGCCTTCCAGTGTGATTTAAAGGCAGTCATCATAGCAGAACATTTCTGTAGGAGGACACGCTGATGGGTGGAAAAGTGCCTCACGCCGAGTTATTCATCAAAGGCTGTTTTTCCACCCTGCCAATGCAAGGGGATGAAACAGCACAAAGAAGAGACGGTGGCTGTGGCTACAGCCCCTCTTTTCTTGGCTCCGTTGCTCCCCGTCTTCCTCCCTGCTGCTAATAATGCTTCGTCGTCACGTTGGCATCTTGCTTTGGCTCCCTGGCAATCCAGAAATCACTGGAAAGAGATACGGTTGGGATAATAGTTTGCACGGCAGGTGGTCCTCCAGCAAACCGCCTTCGGTAATTAAAACTATACATTCCCATTTATGTGTAAATATGAAACAAAAGCATATTTTTTGTTTAATTTCTGGGACGTCCTATTTAACTTCCTGGGATTTAATGTGTATTCAAGATGTTGGCAACCACTGGAGAAGGATAAACCTGCGCTGTCTCTGCTCGTGTTGGGGCTAGAGAAAACAACCGGTTCGGAGATGGTTTTTAACGAAAGATTTTCTGAAAGGTGTTGAGACCGGAGATTTGGGGTTTGTGTTAAAAGCTGATTCAGACTTGTTACCGGGTGCATTACAGTGTACTCCTTTCACGTTCTCCTGATGAGTCTGCCTACTGCTGTGGGAGAGGCAGGAGAGGTGATTTGTGAGTGTCTCAATCCAGCCCAGGCACAGTAGCGGTTAAGAAAGTGCCAATTTTATGTGTATGCATCCTTCGGCTGCGGGGTGAGGGTGTGTTGTGCAACTGCTGCTCCGAGGTGGCCATGCCTGGCAGCCCGGACCAGCCCATCCTCTCTGGGAATGCACGCTGCCTTCCGCGCCCTGTTTATTAAGACAAAATCCTCTGCGAGCTCAAGTAAAGGGTTAAAGTGTTGCCTTTACGGCAATGAGTGAAATAAACATTTACGGTAGTTTTCCCCGTGTTGCTCTGCTGTCTTGACTCGCAATCCAGCTGTTCGCTGCTCTCCCATAGCAGGTTTTAGGGTTAGATTCATGGAAAGAGGAAAGGCTGGGAGGAAAAAAGCCAAGCAGTGCTGGTGATTTGCCTTCCCTTTGAGCCACTGAGCATGTTTTAGATGACGTGGGGGAATGGTGGTTGTGGTCCAAGACTCAGCATCCTTTCGTGTGATGAGTTACACTCAGAGCAGGAACCTTTAAACTCTGCGGGCTCTGTTCTCCTCTCTGGTACCTAGCCGCAGCTCCCGGGGCCTTCGGGAGGGGGATTGCACCTCGGGTGATAAATCTCTCCTTTTATTTTCTTGTACTGTACGTTTGGTTCTAAAAAAAGGGACCCGTGCTAGCATTTAATCCCAGCTTCTTTTGTGGCTCTGCAAGATCAGAAATTCTGCCGGTTGTGCTAGGACTGACAATTAAATCTTTTGGGGAAGGTACTAAAAAAACCTGTTTGCAGAGCAGGCGTGTGCGGAGGAGTGCCGGCACGCAGCTTTGGCCTTGAATTAGTTGTCCCAGCGAGGGCTGCATCCTCTGGGAAGAAGAACAAACCGAAGTCCAGAGCAGGAGGAACGGGCACTGTTTTCTAGAGCGGCATGTGACAGCGTCTTGATTTCATGCAGAGCGAGAGTGAAGAAATAAAGCTCAGGTTATAATAACCCCTTTTCCTTTGGAAATAACTTGTTCCCTTTGAATTTAAGCGTGGGGGCAAGGTATCTGCCCTGGCATGCTTCCCTGCGTATCACACGGGGGCAAAAACTCAAGGTGAAGAGCAGCGAGGTGGTCACAGCAGCTGATGGACTATTTATACGATGATAACTGTGTCTGTTGCTGACTCTGTGAACCACATCCAACAGCATCTATTTCGGTGCCGAGGAGCCCTGACGGAGCACATTTTGATTAATAAATTATCCAGCACAAGGTGTGTGATGGGTTCCCCTTTCACATCTCATGAAAGTCATCCGCTCCAAGTTCAGCGGCTCAGCAAGCCCAGGGCCTTTCGAGGATATGGCTCCCCACTACAAACGGCCCTTTGCCGGGGGGGGGGTGGGAAATTTGCCTGTGCAGGGGAATCGGCTTCCCCTGGCTGACAGGTAGCTCTTCACTAGAGCTGGGCAATAGCTGCATCTCTCTCTCCTACGGGTTTGAACAATGCTCAAAGGCCAAAGGGGTAGGGAGGAAGGAGGAGACATCATTGTCTTCTTTTCTTTTCTTTTTTTTTTTTTTTTTTTTTTTTTTCCCCTGGGTTTGAGCCAGTATTTTTAATGACCTTCTTAAACTGTGAGAGCGTTGGCTGAGGGCAATTAAACATTATGGCCCTCATCTATAAAACCCCTCGTTATAGCAGTGTTTCTCCAAAATGATGCCTATGCCACCATCCGTTTCTCAATGAGCCTGGAAAAACACTCCAAATGGGCTACTGCGATCCATCCCGTTGCTCCCAACTCAGCGCCGCGTTGGTCCCTGCCTTCCCGGTCCCCTGCCCAGCCGTGGTGGATGTAGGAGCTGCTGCTATCCCTGTACCTGCACACGGATGGAGGAATGGGAAAGTTTTCCTTCTCCTTTTACCTGTGTCATAACCAGAAGCTGGGCTTGTATGTCCTGAGCAAGCCTGTTCCCTGCCAAATGAGAGCAACGAGTCTGCCAGAAACGCATTCGTATTGCTGTCCCAAAGTTAATTCTTTTTTGTTGCTGTTGTTCTCAGCTTTCCTCTGTCTTTTTGAGTCTTTAAAAACATTATCTGCTCTGCTTTTCTTCTCTCTGCGCTCCCTTTTGCTGCCCAGCCTCTCCCTTTCTGCCGCGTCTCCTACTCTGGGTCTCTCTCCCGGTCTCCTTTGTCCACCTCTGCAGGTTTGCAGCAGTAGCAGAGAGGTAGAAGCGGAGCCTGCCTTCCCATGGGGTGACCGTCTCTGGGGGATGCTACCTCCTAGGCAGCCTCACATTTCTTTTCTGCACCAGGCCCTACCCTGCTTTTCCTAAAGCCGTGTTTGCTTTCCCAGCACTGCAGAGCTCCTCCTTTGCTGATGGAAGACAGAGCCATTTATTCCTTAGGCTTGCCTGCTCCATGCAACAGAGCTGGATTCTCTGGTTCTCTGTGAACATGCCACATCCTAGTCTGGATGGGGAAGGAGGTGGAGGACGTGTAAGCCCTTGTTTAGCAGAAACCAGAGCATCGTCTCGGGTTCCTTTCTCAAACCAGGGGCATGGAAATGAAGTCCTTGGTCTCCATCTAGAAAAGCTTTGGAGGTTTGGACCAGACCTCAGGCTTAGGCAGTAGATGGCTCAAGCAGGGACACATCCAGCAGCTGGTAACTCCTGGGCCAAATGAGCGATCGTTTCATTGCCTGCCTGGTGCGGAGCAGAAGGTTGTGTGTGCCATGATGTGAGCACTGCTCATGGGAGAGCGTGTGAGGGGGACACAGAGGAGGGGGGGTAGCGGGGGCGCCTTTCTGAAGGTCGCTTTGCTTCTAGGTCAAGTGTGGCCGCAATAGTTCCTGTCTGTGTCATTAAAACGGATGGAAAGGTCTGCCCCATTCCACGTCCTCCGAGAAACGGGATTATCTGGGGATCTCGACTGGGTCTGAAATCTCTGCAAAGAGATTCTCCATCCCCTCTGTGTTCTCCAACTCACGTCTGTGCGTTGAAGTATCACTTCAAAACCAGTGATGAGCAAACTGTGGTTTGCTCCATCGGCGTGCCCGGCAGGCAGCGCTGGCCACCAGCCACGCAAGCCATCGGCTGGAGCGTTGGGGCAGCGTGATGAGGAGCCGGCTCAGCTCACGGTGTCCACCTGGCTCCGAGGCCACCGTGGGCACAGATCCCTGTGACCAGCGTGGCTGCGAGCAGGATGGAGCAAGCGCTGGAACAGACAAATGGGTTGAAAGCCATTAGCCGGTGTGGCTGTCTGCACCGTCAGCTGCAGACTAAGCTGCGCCTAACCCAGGCTCGGCTTTTTCCTGGGTCAGGAAGCTGATGGAGAGATAACGGGAAAGAACCAGGTGGGGAGGAGAAATTATACAGAGGTAGGGAGGGAAAGACAAAATTGGCTATTTTTTCCCCACCCTTTTTTTTTTTCCCTTGCTCCGAGGAAAGTGAAGACATGAAGATGATTAGAGAGATTTTTGCAAAGAAAGCGTCTCGGGGGAATGCGCATTGTTCGGCAGTGTGAGTACTTCAGCGGGGATCACTGGTCAGAGGAATAATGAAGCGGTGGTTGGAGAGGCATTGTAGAGGAAATTATGAAAGGCCTCTGAGGGACGAGTTTGGAGACACCTCTTTCCCTTCTGAAGCTAATTTGCAAAGCTGGCAATTCTCTGCTAGCTGAAAGGCGCCCCGAAGGGCGTCAGATACATATCTGCCATCTGAGCGGTGTTGGGGAGGCTGAGATAGAGAGAAGCCTCTGATGTGCAGCCTGGGGAGGGTATTTGGGTCCCTAATTTATTTGTCTGTCCTTTAAAAAATGACTGTGGTCAAATATGAGACACATAACCTTTTTTTAGGATACAGCGCTCAGCGCTGTGTTTAGTCCTTTGTGTCAAATTCCTGCCCTGTTGACCTATTTCCAATAAATCCGTTGGTCTCCGTGTTTACAGATACCTGTTAGCGCAACAATATTTTGTGATTAAAAAGGTATTTTATCACGCTTTATATTAGGGGGAGTCTACCAAAATCGCCTTGATGCATAAGCTTTACCACAGCAACGTGGCATCCTGGAGCATTTAAATGCCTTGCAGCACAATTCAATATATCTGGTGGAGAATCCTTCAAACCTGGTATCAGAAGAAGTCTCCTAAAGAGTCAACCGTAAATTACAGAGCAAAGGTGGGAAGTCAAGATGAAAAGAGGGGAACAGTCCAAGGGAGTGCGGCAACGGAAAGTAGATTTAAAAAAAAAAAAAAAAAAAAAAAAAAAAAACCAAAACACAAAGCTGCCGCTAATATTTTAAGTAGCTGCGCATCAGTTCATTAAGTTGGCTAGCAGTCAGTGGGCCATTTTGGATGGAGAGAAGAGAGGACCGAGGACAGAAATGGGAGGCATTCGGTCTGAGAGGAAGGTATAAGGGCTCAGTAATGGGAGGGAAAGGTGTTACGGCACTTAGGGCTCTGGGAGAGAGAAGAGATGCTGGCGGCCAGTGGCTCGTGAAGGCCAGGGTGGCTCCTGGGGCTGGGAGGGAGGGGACAGCCGGACCTGGAGGCTTTGGCCGTCCCTGCAGCCGTGGTTAAATGGGGGATCGGAAGGGAACGAGGTGGATGATGAGTGATGGGAAACAACTTTCTGCAGCAGCAGATCTGTCTTGCAGCTCCCTTCCAGGGAAATGACGAATGTTGTCCGTGTTTCATTCATGCCGAGATATATTGAAAAGTCAGGGGGCTTTTTAATTTTTGACTGGGATGAATATAACGTACCTGCAGGGTTTGCTTGCTCCCATTTGAGGCTGGATCAGGGGTTTCTGCATACCGTGAGATGATGAGGGGAGTGGTGCAGGTGGCCGTATGCCTGTATGTAACCTCCTTGGTCATCACTAATTCAGCAGCCTCCTCTGGTATTGTGTCGGGCCGGTGTCAGGTATCCCAGGCTGTCTGGCTGACAGAGAGAGCACCCGCGACTGTTGCAAGGGCATTCCCAGTGCAGGACATTCGTCTCTTTAGCATCTGCTGGCTGTGAGACTCAAGTGTTGCCTTAATCCTGCCTGGGTGTCTAAGTACTGGAGGAGGAGTCAAGCTGAGGACAGGATGCTCGGTGGAGGCAGCACAGCCCTCCATGGCACCCTGTCTGGTTGCTTGCACGTAAGGACCAGCACAGAGGCCAAATTTGGTTCAAGTAGAGGAAAACAAGGCAGCTGCATGGGTTCAACATATCTGGCAAGAGCATAAAAGCAGGGCAAGTGCCTATAGTACTTATCCTAATACTCTCCCTGGCACCAAATGCATCCAGCTAAGAAAATTCCTGAGCTGCATGTGGCTTCTCTGTTATTTGATAGATTTTTTTTTTTTTTTCTTTCTTTAACCTCCCTAGTCTCTCCTTGAACACATGTGGACTTTTATCATCCTCAGCATCCTCTGGCAAGAGACCCCACAGTTAAACTACTGCTTGTTATGTGAAGAATTACTTGTGAGCTTGATTCATCTGCACCTTCCGCTGATTAAGCTGGACTGATGTCCCTTAACCTGTGTATTTTAAGAGAGAGGCCGTGCCCACCCTGGGGACACGGTGCCCTGTGAATGCAGGCGGTTGTTCCGAGGGAAGCACCTGGATTTGGCCCTTGTTTTGGCGTATTTTAACCAAACCCCTTTGAAATTCTTCAGCTGCCCGCAGCATTTGCGACTTTATCATCTGTTGGCAGGAAAGCACCGTTTTGAGCCCTGAGCTGGGGCAGGTGAGAGGAGGAGAGGACCATTACAGCCGTTAAATTTTAAAGCACGTTGAGATAACGTGCAGGGTTCGCAGAGCCCACTGCAGCCTGTGCCTGGCTTGGAGCTCCTGGCCTGGCAGCGGGGTCTGCTCTGTAAAACCTCTCTTCCAAGCACCGGGTCCGGTCATGCATGAAGACTGCTGTGGGAAGAGGCTTGTGTCGTCCTGCTTCCCTCTCTGCATTAACCCCCGCGCCATTTGGCGTCGGCCGTACCAGCTGCTTGTGCTGACACCGCCTGTTATTTTTCTCAGGTAACACCAACAGCATCTTTGCACTGGACTATATCAGTGGAGCCTTAACCCTGAATGGGCCGCTGGACCGCGAAAACCCCTTCTATAGCGCTGGATTCATCCTCACGGTGAAGGTGAGAGCTCCTCCGTCTGGCAGACGCATCGGTAGAGCAGGATGGGGAGGGCACCCTGCTTGGGGACAACTCCTTCGAGGTGAAGGTGCAAACCCGGGACACGTTGCTCCTGTGGGCAGCCAGAGCCGTGATGTGCTGTTCCCCAGCCAAGCCAAGCAGGATGTTTAACACAGCCCCCTTGTATGGTGGCCCAAAACGTGGTTGCCTCTATACGGATGTACAGGGTCGTTTTTGGTGCCCTGCCTGGCCTTCGACTAGATCTCCCTGTGGTTGTACCTGCTGGCAGCATGCCGATGCCCTGCGATTGCAAATAGCATGACACCTACATTCGGGTACCTGAATTGTGCCTATTTCCCACCTTTCCCCCGCAAAACCGCAGCAAAACAGGAACATTTTGTCCTGTCAGCAGGCGGCGGTGTAACAGGGCATCGTGTGCATCTGCCTGGCGCAGGCAGGCACGGGGAGGGAATGACGCTGAAAGTTGCCTTGTCAAGAAAAGGCACTGGAGCGTGGTCTTGCAGCCCCACCAGCCCCACCTGAGAGCAGCTCCCCGGCTCCACTCGCAGCCCTGTAATTAAAATCAATACCGAGCTGGGCAGCTGTTTGGAAACACATTTAGAAGTATAGATTCTGCTGGGCTGGGGTGGGGAAAAATCAGTATTGTAGGAAGGGTCATTGATTAGGAGGGCAGCAGCCAGCACATCACCTTCTCGTTTTGGCAAGTGCAAGGCTTTGTCGGGGGACCAAAGGGACAAGAAAGGTAATCTTGTCCTCGTGGTCCCAGGCACAGGTCGTACTGTGGGGCTTTATGCGCAGGGAAGAGATCCGCGTCCATCCCTAGTATCTCTTGGTTTGGGCTTTTATAGTTTAAATTCAGTAGAAATCGAGAGAGGGAGGATTGTCTGGTTTTAATAGGGACAAAAATATCTGTTTAATCTTGGAAAGGTTTGTGAACCTGACAACTTGCCCGTTTTCCTGCCTGCATGACAATGGAGTTCCAACTATATTCTGTTGATCTGATAGATTTTTATTTCCTCTCCCCACAAACTTTGCATCCTCCCGCAAATGCCAATTCTCTGTGGCCCGCATCCCCGGGACCCAAAATGTTCTCTGCTGCTCTCGTCCTGGAGCACGCAGTGAAAATACAGCTGGATTGCTCCTTGTTCGGATCAGCCTGTTCTGCTGTTGTGTGCAGAAGCGGTGAATAGCAATGAGCCGTGTGGGTCGTGTCAGCGTTGCTTTTCTGTGCCCACAGCAAAGCAAGATTATCCAAAGGACAAGAGGAGGGACTCTGCTTGAAAAGGCTGTTTCACAAGTCTTGCTTCTCTGGCAATAAAATCTGCACTCTTTCCTTTATTGGGAAAGCAAAATCAAAGTCCTTCTCGAGACAGAGGTGTGATATGAAGTCATGACTCAGCTCTGTATTTAGACACGTGTTGCCAAACATATTTTAAGGTCTAAGTCTCGTTTTCCTGTGTTGCCCTACTTTTCTGTCCCTTTAGTAGTACTATGGTGGTTAGCTCCCTGCTCCCGGTCCCACCTCAGGAGATGCCAGAAGAGAAAACAGGAGTGCTCTTTTGCTTCATCACGGCTTCCCTTATTTTGAGGATTGTCCCTTGCACCTCGCAAGGCAATTTTTTGGTTTAAATGCTTGTGGCAGGGAAATCGCCTACTCATCCCCCAGCGTGACTCCGAGTCCTGACAACCTGTTGTATGATAGGGGCAAGTGAGAACTTGGCCACAGCCACCCCAAGGAAACGTTAAACCCCTGGGAAGGTTTGCAAGAGTGCTGCGGGTCTGAAGCATGGGTGGTGGGAGAGCTGGGTCAACATCTGTGTGTGTTAATGGGTCAGCGGTGTGGAAAGGTGCTCAAGGTTAAGGACCAATTGCAGAACCAACTGAGCATCCTTCCTCAGCAAGATGGAGGAAGCAAAAGCTGCAAGAGTCTCTAATCATGGCACGCACACTTTCTTTTACATTTATTCTCTGAAAAATAAAGGCGGCCCTGTTGTTTTCTCTCCTTGCAGGGAACAGAGCTGAACGATGACCGCACCCCGTCCAATGCCACCGTCACCACCACCTTCAACATCCTGGTCATTGACATTAATGACAACGCTCCCGAGTTCAACAGCTCGGAGTACAGCGTGGCCATCCCGGAGCTGGCCCAGGTGGGCTTTGCCCTTCCCCTCTTCATCCAGGTGCAGGACAAAGACGAGGTGAGGTATCCCCTGCCGCGGGCGCTTCTGTTGTAGGGTGGCACTGGTGTGGTTTTGGGTGGTGCAGGGAAGGACAAGTCACCGATTAACCTGTGATGAGGTGCACGGTTATGTCCCGATACCCATTTTTTCAGCTCTTATTGCTGCCCTTGCTCCACTTGCTCGGTCCCCCGAGTGCAGCCGCCCTCCCCAGAGTGCAGGCACGGCATGTGCTTTAGTGCAGTGGGGGTTGCACGGCCACTGAGAGCCAGAAAATAGGATTGTGCGGGATGCTGACTCTCGCCCGCTTCCAAGGGCTCTTGTCAGGCAGCCCTTTGCCAGTCTGTTTTAGAAAGGGAGGAGGTTTTCTGCAGGGCTCCCAGGGCACCTGCCAGGGAGGGGAAAGAAAGGACCTCCGGGCTCTCTGCCCTGACGGGGACGTGTACTGCTGCTGTCAGGGGAGGAGGTAAGTCATGCCCACTAACGTGGGGCTGGAGGAAGCGTGGAGGGACTGGGATACCAGCTCATCACTGCAAATGAGCCGGTAGCATTGGAGGCTTGTTCCTCCCTCGTGTTAATGGAGCTCCTATTCGTTAGGCGCCGGTCCGTGCCACGTAGGGATTGCAGCATGTTTTCCAACCCCGGGCTTGCAGCCTTCAATTACTCTGATTATTTGACTTGTGCAGTTCGCGTCTGGCTGCTTCTGTGTGCCGGTACCCTCCAACCCCGCCACGCTGCCTGGTGTCTGCTTCAAAGAAGTGCTGACACCTCATGGCGAACTTTCCGAAATCTCTCGGAAAGGCTCTGGCTGCTGAGGCTACAGGCTCCTGCCGTCCCTATTTGTTTTCAGGCCGAGCAAGAGACGAGGGGAGAGGGTTTGTCAAAATAAATAGCATCACCAGGATGTTCTCCTGATGCTTCAGGTAAACGATGTGATGGCAACGAGGAATACGAAACAGAACATCTCCCCCCGCCCCCCGAAATCCCGGTGGGTTGATTAAAATATGTGTCTTCTAAGATGCCTTCGCTGGCTGTAATGATGGATTTGCTTTTCCCCAGCCCTGGGTGGAGTTCACCAAGTCTCGCAAAGCCACCCAGAAATCCCATTTTTTTCATGTGAAGTGATTATGACACAGAACTAATAATCTACTTGTGACATGGTGTCACCATCCGAGAGTTATGAGTTCAGCCTGAAGAGGTGCAGATGAGCTATTTAGCAGATAAAGAGACTGTTTTTTCTTGAAAATGTCAATTGCTAATAAAGAAGATATGGATATGACAGATGCTTAGGATAGTTTCTGAATAGAGCTGCTGTCGTACTTTCTGAGAGATGTCAGCAGATCTGTTCTTGAAGGGCATTGTAACACTTCTGTTTGTGCCAGAAGGATGAAGGATCTGTCATTATTTCTGGTTAAAAGCTCATTTTACTGGAGTGACTCCCATTCAAGAATTCACTTTTCAGCCTTGCTAATTTTAAGATGGGAGAATAAAAAATAGCCTTGCCTTCCCAATCGCGCCAGCAAAAAATAGACTCATTCTTTTGGTGTGTTTCTTTAACTTCCTGAGATTTCCCCAAAAGAATTGGCTGAGATTTTTAAAACTGCTGAGAGAGGACCTCTTGTGCTAAGGGAGTCTGAAGGAGTTTTACTGTACCCGTCTTTGGAGACCGTCATATTAGCACGGATTGCTTTGACCGTAGCATTATTTTCACTGATAAGAAGCACAGGGGAGCTGATGTCTTGGAATATCTGGAGGGAGGAAAGTTATAAGCAATTGGTTTTTGGTTTTTTTTTTTTCTGCATTATCCTGCGGTGGATCTTTCCTATTTCCCCCCGTGGATGCTTGCAACTGGGTTAACCATCAAGGTAGCACTTTGGGGGGGGGGGCCGAAATGGGGAGAGGATACCCAGGTTGTGAGAAAGATGTATATGAGATAGAAGTGGGACTGCATCTGCAGCCAGGCTTGTTCTAGCACTGCTTCCCGGGTAGCGTATTTATAGAAGTCCCAAGACCACCACACTTTCAGTAAAAAACTTACAGAAAGGGAAGAGAGTTGCCTGACAGTGATATTTTGGATGCTCAGGTACCTCTTGAGAGTTGCGAGACTTTTACAAACCATCTGGATTTGAGGTAGCCGAGGTGGTGCCAGGCTCTCTCGGCTCTCTGTGGGCGCAGGGGTGGAGGGATGGGATGGCGAGGACTGAGGTCTTCAGGCAGCGATGTGACTGAGGACGTGGCTGACAGAAGCTATTTCGCCAACACGGCCTTCACGCTGGAGATGACACGATTCATTTGTGTAAGGGGCAAAGGAAAACAAGAAGAGAATTATACGTGTCTCTGGGGAGAGCAGCTAAATAAATAAATGAGAGCAGATGGATAGAGACATGCAAAATCAAAGCCAGAGACTTTGGGAAGATCGTTTTGCTCAAGTTTTGTCTCCTGCCTCCCAATCTATGTCGTTCAGTCCTGGGAGAGCCCCTTGGCAGGTTGGTTTCTTTCTTGAGCCAAGCCATCCAGCCTTGTTCTGGCCCCTCCAGCAAATTTTGACGCTGTTCCTTCAGCCCTCCTGCTTGTTGAGGTCCTACTTGGATGGAGCAGCCCGCGCCTCAACCTTGCCCCAGGCAGGGGTCCCGTGGGGTTGGGTGGCTTTGGGGAACCTGCCTGCCATCGCACCCCGGTTGTGTCTTTGTAGAGCTGGGGAAAGAGGTGTCGCGTGGGTCTGGCCCTTAAAACACACTGCGTGGGCTGCCAAGGCCATTAAAGAAGAATGTGTTTTGTAACCAGGCCCACGTGGCCTTTTTAAATGGTAGGTTTTTGGTCTTTCTTTCTTCTGGTGTGTTTTGCACAAACTTAAATGATTGCTTTTTGAAGGAGTTAGATTAAACGATTCAGCAAAGCACTTAAAAATGTATTTACGTTGCACACAAGACCGCGCTTGAAAGCACACTCTTGATTTTAGCTCTGGGTTTAAGTGCCTTTCTGGAGCTAGGCTGGCATTAACGTCTCAGACCAGGTACCTAAGTGGGGTGCCTCCAAGGAGAAACCCGTTCCTCTGAGTCTGTCCCTTGCAAACTCCCAGCTGCCGTCCCTCAAACATGGTCATGGTCTTGCTCCAAGAGGAGCTGGCTGGGCATGCGAGGTGGGACGGGGAGCATCTCGAGAGGATGCACCCGGGCTGAGCTGAAGGGACCCCAGACGTGGATTCAGGGTGCAGTCAAGAGGTGTTTGACCGGGTGTGCTGCTTTTTCTTTTTGCATTCTCTACGGCTTATCGAAAACACTTGAAAGCAGGAGAAATCGGTACACAGGGCTTGCACAGGGTTTTGGACCCAGCCTTCTATGAACTAAGAAAACAGCGTTAACCTCTGTCCAACTGAGTTTCTCTCTCTGCCAGATAGACAGCAAACCACTTAAATACCTTTCCAAAGCTGTTTGAGAGCCGTTTATGAAAACCCGCGAAAGTTTCCCAGTATTTAGACTGAGCCTATACTCAACTGGACATCGCAGAAGACCAGTATGTATATACACTTCCAGGCTGGGGTTGGATCCTCCTCTCGTTCGCATTGCGATAGATCAGCAGGGATGAATAAATCCCGTGTATGCGATGGAAGATTAAAGCCTTGAATTATCCACTTGTGCAGCAAGGTTTGTTTCCAGGTTGAGAGCAAGAGCCCCGAGCTGTGCGATAAGTTTGCGTTAATTCGGAGGGCTGGTTAGCTCAGGCTCATCTGCTCCGAGGCTGGCTGGGGTGGGGGACATGGATATCCTTTCTGGATGTGCTGGTATTTTACAGCCTGGTGGCTTGACGCAGTATTTTAGGGAGAAGGCAAGGGTTTGGCCATGCAGGAAAAGGAGCAGGGCATCCCCCATTTCAGCTTCCAATTGCTGCAAGATCCACAGAGGTATATTAAGAGAAACGGCAACGTACTTTCCCAGGGCACGCCAGAGAAACCAGCTCTTCTACCGTGGCTTTCACTTGATTTTCCTTGACGCGGTTGACTGAAGAGGAAGAAAAGGGCAGAGGCTGTATAAAGCACAAGTATGATGGTCTGACATTTTAAAATAATTTTGAAACAATTCTCCAAAATAAGCATATTGAGGAAGATAAATGGGGAATTTAAAAAAAGAAAATCCAAGCCATGAGAATAGACAGTATTTGTTGCATAAAGCTACATCAGAGACTCGCATTGGGATATCGTATGTGCCCATGCATGTGCAGGTGCAATACATGAATCACCCGTAGCATATATATGCATATGACAGACACGCGCACTATAAATATGATCTACACGGCAAGGAACTGTAAAGGGGAATTGACGGCGCTCGAGTATTCTCTCCCAAAAGTGCCAGCTGCCAGTCGGGCTGAATTAGAT
The DNA here is from genome assembly GCA_013389945.1 of Fregata magnificens. NCBI lineage: Eukaryota > Metazoa > Chordata > Aves > Suliformes > Fregatidae > Fregata > Fregata magnificens. The sequence goes on from WAAD01024644.1 coordinate 485,504, forward strand.
TTCACAGGGGTTTTTGCAATACATGGAATTCACCAGCAAATTACCCTTAAAGAGGGAAAATCAATCATTTGGAGCAGAGATAAGCTGAAGGTGAGGCAGCCTCGGATTGATCCCGTCTGTGCAGGCGTGTGTGGAATTCAGCAGATAACCTGGGGAGAGCGGGGAAGGAGAAAACTCCTGCGGGAGCGGGGGAGCGGGCAAGGACTGCCACTTAGGACGGACAGAAAGGTGGGAGAAAAGGGCCGCCCGCGTGGGGAGGAGGATTGGAAAGACTGGGGAGCATTTTGCTTCAGGCATCCTGCACCACCTGCGCCCCCAGTGAGGTCCTTAAGGATGCAGGGGACAAGCGCCCATGCCCAGTGAGCCCTCGAACGGGTCATTGATGCTGTCACGTTTGGGTGCTGGGTGAGCAATGGGTGCTGGGAGCCTGAGCTGGCTGGCTGGGCAGCGGCAAAGAGACAGGCAACTCCGGAGGGGCTATTCAGAGCACTCGAGTTAAATGCCTTGAAGTGGGTGAAGAGAATAACCCTCTTTATGCCTTGTGTTTTCAAGGGAAGGATTAAGCATTATTTCTCTCTGACTAGCTAGAACCAGGCATCAGGTATCCAAGCCATACAAAGAGGCACTAATTGCTTTTTAAAAAAAAAAAAAACAAACCAGCTCTTTTTTTTCCCCTTCCTCCTCCACCACTCCTGAACTCTTAGCACTTTCCTTTCTTTGCAAACTTGCCAGAATGAGGGATATTAAACTCTCCTCGGCTTTTTGTAGGTAATAACCCGTGCCTAGAAAGTGGCTGGGAGGAAAGTCGGAGTTACGCTGGATTTTGGGCTTCAGAAAGGCAGGGCTCTGCATTTTGGAAAAGCAAGCTGCAGCTGAGCTAGGGTAGAGGGAATTGAAGGGAACCCTGTACTAAGTCAGCATGAAGAGGAGAAAACTGAGGATCCCAGGCTGCTTTTCCCAAATCTAGCTCACTTTGTGCTGAAAAGGATTGCAGGCCACCAACCTACCTAGGCACCAAAGTGATTTCAGAGAGTGGTATGGTTGAGGAAGGGTGGTTTGCTTGTCTAGGGTTTGGGGTTTTTTGTTTGGTTTTTTTTTCTTTTACTTTGAGTTTTTGTGTAGCTGTTGGTAAGTGATGCTAAATACTTGCTTTGACTGGTGGAAGGCTGAATAATTTCTGAAGTGTTTCCATGTGCACTCCCATGAGGAAGGGGCTATGTGGGAGCAGGAGTGATGAATGAAGCCGGTGGGCGATATTGGGTGAAAAAGCAAGGATAAAGCTTGTGATCCATCCTCAGCCAAAGCTGGAACAGCTGATGTGGCTGCTCCTGGCCTCCTGATGTGAGAATGGGTTCCCTGACTTGTGGTGAACCATGCCCTGTGACCGTGTCTTGCAGATTGGGAGAGCAGACTTTTGGCCATGATTCATAGCAGGTGCATGAGCAGGTCCCATATGGTGCCTGGGACCTCTGGAGGGGCACACGTACCCACCTCCTGCCATCTCACAGCCTCATGCCTGAGCTTCTGCCCTTGCCTGCCGGTCTGTGCTGTGCTAGCTGTGTCCAGGGACGGTCTCCCCTCTGCTCCAGCCCCCTTAAATATTTAAGATGGGGATTGCGCACGTGGGGCTGGCAAACTGGTCCATCACAAATTGGTCAAATATGAAGCATTTGGGGTAGATCAGTCAGCGGTTGCTTTTTTGGAAGTCAGGTATCGGCACGAAGTTGATGCTGGCGTTGTGGCAGCAGGGACACGATGCGGCTCCTATTACACGCTCCGAGGAGTATGCACGTAAAGAACAAAGTAATAATTATGCCCAACTGCAGCTACGATTGTCTTTTAGCTGAATTGACATGAAATTTCCATCAGTTGCGGCACTGGCTACGGCTGGGAGGAGGTTTGATTGCTGGGAAGGAGGCAGCGGGCAGCAGCCTCGAGCCACGGCGAGTGCTGGCCCCGCGTGCTGGCACGGGATGAGATGAGCTGGGAAACGTGGGGCCGTGTCCCAGCTTTGTGCAATAACGAACTTCCCTCCGAAGCCCTTTTCTTTATGGCTCCATTTGTTTCGGATGGAGAGTGCGTACAGACGGGTTTATTATTGTAGGGTTGCTAAGCTTTGGCAGACTGCTCATTAATTTATGCCTCTAAAGGAAGGCAGAGGAGCCAATTTGTTTTCAGCAATGGCAAAAACCTCAAGCAATACGGGAGCTGGTGGGTAAGGGGTTGCAGGGGGGAAATGAGCAGGTAAAGCAGGTCTTGCACCGATAGCACACCCGTGCATCCCGTGCTCATCCTCGGCACCGCAAAGAGATGATGCTCAGCTGTGAGGCCACCGCTGCACACCAGGACCTTTGCGAGCCCGGGGAGTCAGCGCTTGTTTTTCTTCTTCGCAAACAGGTTTCAGACCCGTTGTTTGCTCTGGGTGGCAGGAGCAGGTAGGAAGGGGTGAGGAAAATGTAAGCAGCTCCCCGTGGCTTCCTCCGGCGCAGGGGGTACTAGCTGTGAGCTGGGCTGAGCCAGCCCCTTCTGCCGGGCGGCTGATAACAACTTGAATATTCAGATTTGCTTTCAGCCATCCGCAGGGGGCTCGCAGGTTCTGGGAACGAGGAGCAAGGAAAGCAGCGTGGGGGCAGAAACAAAAAACATAAATAGCCGAATAAATATATAAATGGCAACCCGCAGCAGCCCTCCCGAGAGGCAGGCGTATTCCCCTTCTCCAGACCTCACATGGGGAGACTGAGGCACTCGAGGGGCTGCTAATTAGGGATGGTGGGTATCTGGAGGCTGATCTCCTTCCCCAGCTGGAGGGGAATTAATCCACCTGGCTCTCTTCCCGCAAATACTTGGGTTTCTTTTGATGTTTCAACTTTTATCTCATGCCTCCAACAAACTCACTCCTCTCCGGCTTCCAAGAAAATCCCTCGCATCTCACCGCCACGAAAGGTGTTTTCGTGCACTGCAGGGATGGCACTGGTCCTCAGGAGAGACACCAAGGGCTTGGCAGCAGAGCTGGGCAGAAATTCCTCAATGAAATGCCTTTTTGTCGCTGGTGGAAAGTGGTCGTTTGTTATAAATTGGCATCGTAAGGATAGGGAACGAAATAACGGCTTGGGGAGCGATGCTTCCTCCTGCCATTCTCCGTATCCTCTGCTCCCTACTTCCCAGGCCGTGTACCGGTGTTGGGGAGCATTCCTCACTCGTGCCGGCGTTGGCACGTCCCAGTTTGCCAGCAAAACAGCTTTTGGAAGGTGTCAAGTCTGCACTGAGATGGGTCCCTTTTGTTCCCTCTGTCCATCATCTGCCAGCTGAGCATTGCTGGGCTCCTGGGGCGGTGGGTGCCCTCGGGGCTTGCTCGTGTGGCTCCGTGGGTGCCCTCGGGGCTTGCTGTGCCGTGTGGCTCCGCTGGAGATGCTCAGTTTGGCCCCCGCTCCGCTGGCTGCCGGGGGGCGCGGGGAGGAGGAGGGCAAGCAGAGATTCTGCTCGTGTCGCCGGCTCTCGGCAGTCACGCTTAGCCAGCTTTTGCTATTAGTGCCCCTTCGTGCATTTAATTGGTCCCTTTTTCTGAGGGGAGGGAGGTCATTCGGGGAAAATTGGAAATTCGGCTCTGGCAGCTTCTGAACTTGCTTTTCACGTGCTCTGGTGGGTCGTGCTTTGGGAAGGGGTGCCGTGCCCAGAGCGAGAGTCCTGAAATGCTGCTGTTAGTACGTTGGTGGTCCTGCTGCTTTGCTGGCCAGGTCTTGGGAGAGGAGGAGTTTTCCAGTTCCCATTTAGAGCTTTCGCACTGGACAGAGCCCTCTGTTTGGGAGAGGCACCCGTGCTGTGCCCCCCAGCACGAGGCAATGAAATTCCAGTGTGTGATACCCTGTGTGGTGCATGGATCTCAAAAGAGTAAAAGGGATTTTTCCCTCCAGGCGTGTGCTGTGCAGGTTTATCCCAGGGATGCATTTCTTTCATGTGCACGTAGATTTTGTATAAAATGGGTGTGCATGAAAAGAAGATTTCTAGAAATCGTATGCATTGTACACCCAGTACATGTAATAAAACACGACAAAGAGTGCTTAAGGTCGGTGCTGAACTGTATGACTCAGTTAACCAAACACAAGCAGAGAAACGCTCCCCTGCGTCTCTGGTAATTGCATGGTATCCGTTTTTACATGTCCAAAGGCGAAGGGCTGTGCCCAGGCTGCTGGCGCTGGCAGGTTTGCATCTGATGCAGAGGCTTTGCCGTCGGGTCGGTGCTTTTGTCCTGCGCTCGCCCCCAGGCTGGCCCCGGGTGCCCGCAGCCTTGCCCAGCGGCTGCGCCGGGTCCTTCCTCCTTTGTCACTGTCAAACTTCCTCTCTCCCTTCCCAGGGACCCAACAGCGTTTTCGAGATTTACCTGGTGGGCAACAACTCCAACCACTTCATCATCTCGCCGACCTCCATCCAGGGGAAGGCAGACATCCGCGTCCGCGTGGCGGTGCCGCTGGACTTTGAGACCATTCCTCGCTACGAATTTTCGGTAGGACCGCACCCCTGTGCTCTGTGGGACATCCATATTTTTAAGAGTGACCTAAGAGTGACCATTAAACAGGCTTCTCTCTTCTTCTCTCTAATCCACACTATGAAAATCCAGAGCGTTACAAAGTGGCCAAAAAAGGGAAATAATAATAAAGAAAAGAAGGAGGTGGGGAAGAGATTTGCTCTGTGCATTCTCTCTCCTTCCAACATCCAAAGACTCAGCTGCAAGAGCTTAAGCAGCGTGTGCTCCCCCTTGCTATGTTATGGGGCCGTAAGAGCTTTATAGAGCATAAAACTTTGTTTTAAGTGCACCTATCTCTCCAGCCTCCTCCTCCATCTTTGTCCTGCTCCCTGCCTGAGCTGTAAATTCGCAAGGAAGGCAAAGCAGGCTTATACCATGCCGGCGGTGTTAGTCCTGGCAGAGGGGCTTTCATACCACTGGTGGAGAAAGATGGGGAAAAGCCTTCCTACCCTTGCTCTAAGCTGCGGTGGGGTGGCAGGTCCTGGTTCCCCAGTTTGCCAGGCGGAGGCTGGGGCTGTTCGGGGCAGGTGGTGCAGGGCGCTTGGCTCACCCAAGGGCTGAGGTCATCCAGAACTGAGCAGCTCCCGGGGGAGAAGGAAGGGGCTCTTTTCTATTTCTTGAGCATCCATGCTTCGGCGGTTAGCACTGAGTTGGCTCATCTGGTGAGGGAGCTCAGGAGAGCGTTGTTTTCTCCATTGAAGAAGAATAGATGGCTCTCCCAAGCTTCGCAAACAGTGTCTTCAACCCTCCCTTTCGCTTCCTGTCTCTGCCCAGCTCTTTGCAAACGAGAGCGTGCCGGACCACGTCGGCTTCGCACGCGTGAAGATTAACCTCATCAACGAGAACGACAACCGCCCCGTTTTCAGCAAGGCCCTGTACAACGTCAGCCTCTTTGAGAACGCCACGGTGGGCACCGTCGTCCTCCAGGTCCATGTGAGTAGGAGCATCCTGCCTCTCTTTCCCATGTCCTTGGCACGCGTGTGGCTCCACAGTGCCCGTCACCAAGGGATGGGCTGGGGAGCCTGGTAAGGGAGTGGTGGGAGATGCTGACGGTGGGGTGGGGTGTAGACCTCACATGGACTTTTGGAGCAGATCCTTTGACCTTTCCTGGTCTCTGGGAGACGTATGTGTAGTTCCCCCCACACCGGGAGCTCGAGGAGACTCCTGCACTGAGAGGTCTCATCTGCAGACAGCAACTTCTCCTGCAGATACTGGTCCCTGTGGTCACGGTCTTGCCTCTCCATCCTCCTCACTGTGTGGGATCCACCGAGTGTTTCGGTTGTGTACATGGATTGTGTCCCAACACGTATTCACTGCCTCGCTCGTACCTTACTTCTCTGGGAGAAGATGCTCTGGTACCTAAAAAGCTTGGTTGCTTAATTGGTGAGAGTGAACGCCCAACATTTATTGTTCAGTGTGGGTTTTCTTGCTGCCCCATTTGGAAGCACCACCTTCCTCAACCAAATTGAGGTCAATTGAGCCAATAAAAGGGTGAAGGATGCAAAAAAGAGGGGAATGACTGTATTTAGCAGAGTGTGGTATTAAATGGCTGGCAGCAGAACGGTGGTACAGCAGACAGAGGTGGTGACGATAGCGGGGCGTTTCCATAGGGCTTGTCCCTCCCACATGGGTTGGTGGGAAGACCCAAAGTCCCTGCCGAGAAGACACGCTTCCCAGGGCGCGAGGGCGATGTCAGTCGACGTCAGTGCCAGTGTGGGGCACGGCAAGAACCAAAACAAAACCCTGCGCTGAAGAGCGATCTAAATAGGAAGCAAAGCTCCTCTGGGACGGGAAATATCAGAGGGGAGCATCAAAACCCCTGCTAGGCTTTGGGTTCATTACTACCACTATCGTTAGTCGTCGATGAATTTGCTGCTCTTCCGGGCCCTCCTTGCCCCTGCTCTCCTGGGACGAAGCCCCTGGTCGCCCACCCGCGCAGTCATGCCGATCCAGAGGATAAAAGCTCTGACAAAAGGGCTGGGTGTATGCGCCTGTGTGTAAGTGTGTTTACTCTACAAACAGATGGTGTGAAACTGTATAGAGCCCCTGAGCTGTTCCCATCTGACAGTTATTAATATTTCAAGCAGATGTTTAGCTAGTCAGGCCGTCAGACGCTAAACAATGAGATTGTTACTGCGTCTCCTCTTTCACCAACTTCCAGCTATGCCAGCATTTCGGAGCGAACGCAAAATGCCAGGAGTTGAATCTTCTATGATAAATCAGAATGGATGCAATTAGCGCTGAAATCCAGATTGCCCTCCCAGCTGATCCCAAACTTTTAACAACCCTCATAAAGTACCAGCTCCTCCTGCTGCTGCTGCTCGCCTTCGAGATGCAGCCCTCTGCTCGCTTCCACGGCACTGCCCGTCTGCGCCGTGCCTCTCCGACTGTCCCATGTGCCACAGACAAAAAGTCTGCTTTCCTTGCTAATAAACGCTTCCTTTTCTTTTTTTCCTTATTTTCTGCTTGCCTGGGAGCTCTTTATGGGTATTCACCCACAGGCATTAGGGATGGGCTTTTGAAGAAAGCCTGGCCAGCCACATGGAGTGTCCACTTCTTTGGTGGCCGCTGAATGATGTCCTCATGAAAGGGGACGTTTGTTGGCTCAGTGCTGCAAAATGTCTCTTTGTGCAAATAAGTGCAGGTTTTGTGCCGTGCGTTTGGAGGGGCGATGGGGTTCCAAGGTGCTGAGGGCAAATCAGGAGGTTTATGAGATCGGGATGAACAGGGGAGTGCGTGGGCAAGGCGAGCGGTCGCTGAAGGATGGCAGGGGGCTTCCCACCAGCCGTTGCAGGAGATGGCCAAGCACAGCTGGCAGGGCAGAGCAGCGCCTGCAGCTCCTTCCAGGCAGGGAGGCAAGCAGCTAAAACCGCGGGGGGGCCAAGGCAATGGGAGATTGCTGATCTTCTGCCCAGTCAGACGTCCTGGGGAAGGAGAAGTTACTCCTAGCAGCCCAGAAGACCCTGGGCTGGTTGCCCATCTTCTAGCAAGCGCTTCCCCGCTTGCCCCCCTTGGCTGTGTGTGGTCGGGTCGGTGTAGGCAAGGGGAAGAGCAGTGAGCCTGCCCGGCCGAGCAAGCATGCTCCTCGCTGCCGCCCTTTCCCCGCTACCCTCCGCTTGGCCGGCTGAAAACGGAAAGGAAAAAAAAAGAGCAAGCAGACTTCATTTGCGGTGACAAATGGCCATTCGTCTCTGCAGCATTTCAGCTGCTAATGTCAGTGACAGCAGAGAAACATTGCCTGTTACACGTATAAATCAACTGTAAAACAACCCGGAGTGCAGGCAGCCAGCAGGGACCCAGACCCGCTGCCTGCTTTCCGCTCTCTGCCTCTTTCCCTTTGCCCAGAGATGTGTGGGCTCGGATACGTGCCCCTACAGCTTCCTAGGCAAATCTCGGTTATTTCCCTGGCATGGCACAGCCTTGTCCGCCCTCTAAGACTTTGTTTGTCTGCTCTTTGTTCTCTATTTCGCGTTACCTCTGTCTCCCTGCCTGCCCATTCATCCACCCATCCGTCTGCTTAATTCTGTCCGTCAAACACATTTATCATATAGATTCAGGTAGTCATTTGCTTGCATGAGAACATCTGGACAGTCCAGGCTTCACGGGAACGGCTCCTGCCATGTGCGGGGAGCCTGCAATATGCCCAAAGGCAGCCTTCTCTCCTGCCTCTGTGCTTTTACCCATGTGATAACCCCCTTATGCCAGAGATTGCTTGTGGGTCTGCTTTTGCAGAGACCAGCGTGAAGGGGTCCTCACTCCAGTCAAAGCTTCCAGGTTGCCCTGTAACATAAATCATTGCAGTCTGGAGTTATGCATGCGTTGCAACCCAACAGCTGAGCAGAGGGGAGAGCAGGCTGTCTGGGGCTCTACAGTGGTTAGTAGCCTCTCCCAGCGCAAACTTCTCTTTTCCCCTGCCCCAGGCCCTTCTGTGCAGGGATAAGACGGGCTGGAGAGGCTCGGAGGTCCTGCACAGCGGCACGCTCCTTCTGCAAGGCTGGGGTGAAGCAGGGAGGTGCAGGCAGAGGACTGGCTGACCAGAGCTCAGCCTGAAGATATGGGCAAGTTCTGCCCCAGGTACCAACAGATATTGAGTTTTTTCTGAAACAACTGGCTATGAAGTCTTTTAATAACATAACAGAAAAGGTCAGAGAAAGAATTTCACACTTCTTGAGCAAGCAGGCAGCTGGTATATCTTCATGCCTTCCAGGAACGAGAGGCACTAAGAACATACACTGCACCCTAAATTAACTGACACCCCCAGCCAAGTGCTGCCTGGGCAGCTGGTGGCTTTCAGTGGGTGCTGGCTTTCCTAATAGCGGGGAGCAGGCTGGAAGGATGTGCCCTGGAGAGGCGCGGTGAGCAAGGGTGCTGGCTCCGGCACGGGGCAGAGGGCTCAGGGCCGTGTGCGATGGGAAGCCCTGGGGAAGGACAGTGCTGGGGTGGATGAATGGCCGTTCTTCTGCCGTAGCCACGCTCAGTGCCTGTGATGGGATTAGCAAACCTCTTCCAAAGCAAGTCCCAACAACTGTTTTTTTCCTGGGGTAAGAGGAGCGGGAAAGAGGGGGGTATCTCCAGTCCAGCTGAGAAGCCCAGTAGCTGGAGAAGAGGATGAGTTGTTAGACTATAGATGCGTCCGCAGATCTCAGACCAGATGGAAGATAAATCCATTGCAGAGAGGGACAAATCAATAGGCAGATGAAGGAGGGACAGATAAAAGGGCATGGTCTGACATCTATGTCACTATCTAACAGTATTAGTACAAGCCTTGCAGGAAGCGAGGTCTGGCACGAATGGTGACGTTCCCAGGGCGAATCCCCTCCGCAGGAAGAAGAGTAATTGCGTGGGAGTGAGGTGGGGAGACCCAGAAGGAATGCCGTCCGCTTTGGGACAAAGCGCTGGGCAGGGGATGATCTGCTAGGGAGGAGCTGGTGCGGCCAGTCCCTCTGCCTAGTCCTCTTTGAGTCCAGAGGCAGCAGAAGCCCTCAGGTACGTGCCCCCATGCTGCTGCTACTCTCCATCCTGCTCCAAGTTGCCTCATTGCTGGCAGCAGGGAGTAGTACCGCTGCTTTGTAAGCCCTCATGGAGCACATCAGCTGAGACACGAGCAGAAAGAGAAGTCTGAGGGTCCCGTGCTCAGTGGCTGTGAAGAGGACTGATGCTGGCCAGGCGTCAGACCTAGTTGCTCAGGTCTCTGGTCCTTCCTTTCACAGGCGTGGAGGGTTTGAAAGCGGTCCCCTGGGCTCACATCCCACTAGCTGTGGTGGGGCTGGAAATACCCCATGAGGAGCTCTTCTGTGACTTGGGGAGGGGAGAGGCATTGGCACTAGATGGAGCTTTCAGCTGGGAAACATTTTTGGGTGGAAGAAGCTATGAAAATATGGCCTTGCTTCTGGGGTCACCAAGACCCAGCCCAGCTTCCAGCAAGCTCCCCACAACAGGGAGAGGAGGAGGGGGATTCAGCCCAGCATCCCCTCCCGTCCTTTCGGCGATGCACTGGGGCTCTGGCACCAGCCGTGCCCCTCACGTGCACTGGAGGATGCTTGGCTGGGAAGAGCAGGGAAGGTGTGATCGTGTGTTTGCGCCTGTCCGACTGAGCCTCTGGCATGCCCGGGTCCTGCCGCCTTGCAAGGCTACAGGGTCTGAGTGCCATGATGGGTGGAGCGGAGAGCACAGTGCCCCTCCAAAACTGCCTTTGGACACTGCTGCTTTGACAGCAGCTGCCAGGAGCTGAGGTCATCATGGTGCCGGCTTCCCAAAAGCCAGGGACCTGCGCGGTGGCATGGGTGCATGCCTCGCTCTCCATTGCTGATATATTTGCTAGACCTGGAGGAATGAGGCAGGTGCCTAAGACGACCCAGAGGGACGTAAGAGTTAAGGGGTGGGAGGTCTCCTTAAGTTCCTTGTACCCTACAGATCTGTACAGCGAAGTCCTCCCGAAAAGCTCCGATAACCAAAATCACTAAAGCCCAAACAAACCAAGAGTAACTTGTTTTTAACACAACAACGCATTTGCTTTGCCTTGAAGGGTCTGGAGAAAAATGGTTCTCCAGGGAAGTGTGGAAAGTAATCCTAGCTCCGTGATCCCTCCTCTCCGCTTTATTTGCCCCGGTCTGGCTTGGCTGCGCGGGCTGGGATCGGTCGGCTCCGTCAGCCGGCTGACGAGCAGGAGCAAGCTGGGGAGGCTGCTGCGTGGCCCCCTCCCAGCCCATGCTCCCTGGCATGGAGGGGTTTCCAGGGAGCGCATTACCCACCTTCAACCCCCACACAAGCATCTCTCAGCAGAGGCATTAACCCCTGTTGTTCCTGACGCTCTCCTGCTAGCTTTTCCTTACTCAGGCCAGGTCAGAGAAGCCAGCTGCCCATTCAGGCGCTCTCGGGCCAGCCGTGCTTTAAAAATAACGTCGATGGGATGGTTGTGCAAAGATTTGTCCCAAATCCTTGCTGAGTTAGTGACAGCCTTCTCGCTGGGGCATTATCCTCCCGTATCCTTGCAAGGCTATGCTCTTTGCCTTGCCTTGATGTCCTTCTTACCCAGAAATACCTCTGGTCTGGGATGGTGCTGGGTTTCTCCCCATGACAACCACCCTCAAGAAGTCTGAAGGGAATGCAGAGACTTTTCAGAGCTTTGAAATGTGTCATGTGTGTGTCCGTCCCCGTCCGTCCGTCCGTCCCCCCCCCCCCCCCANTTTGCAGACCCTCAGGAATAGTCTGAGCATCTCCAGCAGTCTGCAGACCTCAGACTATAAACTACGGTGCCCGATTCAACCATCAGGCATCGATTTCAGCGTGGGAATGATTTTCTGTAGCTTGTGGTATGCAGCAAGGCGGGTAAAATAAGCACCGTGTTCCCTTGGGGCTTGATAATCTGAATCTGTAAGACAGTCTTGTGCTTTAAAAAACCCGCCGCTTTCCCTTTTTTTCTGAGTTTCAGATTACAATTTTCAGATTATTTTATGGAGAGGGGGGAAGAGAAGGTCCCTCTGTTGCAGAATGCATTAGCCTATATATTCTTTAATTTTTATATTGTTTAGTATATATATTCTTTTTCATATACATATTCTGGTTCACATTCCTGAGTAGTCCCTTTCTGCTGCCCTCCATGTGTTGCCCCCTCCCTGATCATCATTCCTGACACATCCCTTCACCTGGAGTCTCGTCTTTCCCCTCTCTGCCACTGCGCTTCCTCGGGAGAAGCCTTGTTAGTAAGAGCCTAATGAAGTAAATGCGCTAATTAACCCTCCATTACTCTCCTCATTAAGGCAACCTTTAATTTGGTTGGCAAAGTTTCTCTCCTTTACCACCCAGCTGTCAGTTTTCTTCTGCTTCTTCGATCTCTCTTTGGCCTCGCATCAGGGACAGGAAAATCGATCCCAGCCTGATATTCTTTCCCCTTCTTTCCAGCCAGCTGTAAACGCCAGTCAACAAGAAAGTAATAACGTAGTTTTCCCACCCTGGGAAGGAGAGTTGCAGACGTCAATAAGCACCTATTTAAAATGCAAATCGCTTTCTCAATCAGCCGTCAGTCTGCCGCTGGTGCGAGTTTGGCAGGGGCACGGGGATGCCATGATCCGTGGGCTCCTGCGTCCTGGCCCAGAGCTTTGCAGCGGTCCCGGGGCGGCTTTGGGGTGCCTGGGAGGGTTGCACCCCTCTGGGTCTGTCCGACTCCAGGTGCACGTGGCCGATGCGGGTGGGATGCGGCTTTGCTTGCAAACCTGGGGGGGTTTCCTCCGGTTGCCTGTGCAGCCTTCAGGTCTCACCCCACCCTGCCTCCCTCCATCCCTTTGGCCAGCGGCACCCGCTGTTCCCTAATGTCTGTGTAGCTGCCGCTGTCTTTTGTTTCTTGACGATCCCCAAAACGTTCCTTTCTCCTTCTTTTTCTTGGAGGAAAAAGTGAACGCAGGGGGCAGAAATAGTCCGGGATAAAAGGCAGTAGCTGTAGAGGCTGAGCGGAGGAGCTGGCTGGAGCTTTGAGCTGCTGGTGGGTGAGGTGCCGTCCCAAGGGGCTCACCCCGAGCTGTTTCTCTCTCATGCGGTGATGGTGACTGCGCGGACCAGCCTTGAGAGAAAGCCTACATCGCTCCCCATTTTGGAAAGGTTGCATGGAGTAAGGAACGTAGGCAGTCAGAGCAGGGAGCGAGGTGGGGAAATAACCTTGCAAATCAATGGGTGGATGAAAAGGCTTCCAGGGATGAGCATACTTTCAGCTTCCGCCGGGAATCAGGTGGGAGATAAACCATCCCCTGCCCCATCCGTGGCACCTGGGGTGCTCTCCCAGCATTAGGACCGGAGAGCGGTGCAGCCCATCATCTCATGGGGCATCGGTGGTCAGGAGGACAGCGTTCCCCCATGCTGTGATGGGGATAGCACAGGGCTTCTCAACCTTTTCCAGTTGACTGACCCTCTAAATTTTGGTCAGGGGGTTGAAGGTCCCGGTGCAGCCTGCTTGTTTGTGTCCTGCTCTGCAGCAAGTCACCTACTGCACGTGTGTTGGGGGTAGCTTGCACCTCCTCTGCCTTCCCGCATGGGTTTGGGGAGCACAGGATGGTCAAACACTGGGAGAAGAGGGTCTCCAGGTCAGCCTCCATCCTTTCTTTCTGCTTGAAGTGAATGGAAAACGTGTCTGAAAGCCCTTGCTGGAGGGGGTGTGCGCCAGGGAGCTGGTAACGGGGGACTGCCAGCCGAACATCCAGGGAGAGCTGGGTGTTGCAGAGGATGGGCTCAGGAGGAGGACTGCCAGTTGCAGGCTGGAGGGAGGTAGGAGGTGGACCCACTTTGGCGCAGCAGTAACAGGATGTGCATCCTTGCTGGGAAGGCTTTGGCCTGGGCATGGCAATAAAGGAATTTTACTGGGTCTGGGTGAGAGCCAGGGCAAGGCTCACCCTTGGAAGGGAGCTGGCAGAGGAAGGGCTAATTTCTGATGTCCTCCAAGCCTGGACATTGTCCCTCCTTCCAGGTCGTCTCCCCTCCCCTGGCCCACACAGCTCACCCTCCCCGTTAGCGTCTTAATTGATCTTGTTGTTCTCAATCTGCTCCCCCTCCCTAGTGCTCCGACTCCAGCTGTGCTTAAACAGAACAAAATCTCTTCCAATTTCCCCACCGCTTAAAAGAAAATTGAATCCTTTATCTGCAAGAGGAGAGGAAAACTGCAAATACATGAAACAGTAAATAGTTAAATAATCAAAGCAGACAAATCCAAATTGCCTGGAAAGTTAAACATGAATGGCTTGTCTCCTTCCTGTGAGCTTCTTGATTTTTTAAAAAAAATAAAAATATGCTTGCACTCCTTGTTCCTGTTAAATATTCTTATCAATCCAGCTCTGTAAATAAAGGGAAGGGGAGGAGGGAGTTACCAGGTAGCAGCATGATTGACGGATCTGAAGTCCTCGTCTTTCTGTCAGGGCCCAGTGCTCTTTGGCTGTGTTTATCTCTTTAATCTAAATATCAATCTGTAAGACCGAAATGGGGTGGAATAGGAATCATGACAGCCCGAGCGCTGAGGAGAGAGACACTTATTGCAGCTTTTGCAGCCGCTCCCTGTCCTGATGGAGCTGTCAGGATAAATGCACAGCTAAAGCGCAGAGTGCAAAACCAAAACAAAATCACAGCCCCCCGCCCCCAAAAAAGCCAATCCAGCCCGTCAGATGGGAAAGAAAAACATGGAGCAAACGCAGACCTGCTCCTGTCCAAATTGCATCCTGCAAAGCACAAGCCGGGCAGCAGGATTCCCCCCACCCTCCCCAGTGTTCCCAGTAGGAGACGGGGTTGGGTGGTTTTCCCTTGCTGCCGGCTTTGGCTGGTGATTTGGGAGGCAGCTGGGAGATCGAGGGAGAATTTTTCCCAAGGAGATGCTTGCTGCTGTGCGAACACCCCAGCTTCACACGTCCTTCTCAGCGGTCCCTTTAGGGCAATCGCCATCTTCACCTCGATATGTCCTCTCCCAGGCTCGGCACCTCTGAGCAAGGGCAACTCCATCGTGCTTTCCCACCCACAAAGCTCCGACAGAGCCACTGCTCCTGGGATTTTAATCTGTTTTCCAAGCTGGTTTCCCCTGTGCCTCTAGCACCCACGTCTCTCCCAAAGCAGCCGGGGCTCTGTTTCCTTGAGCAGAGAGCTGCCATGCGAATCGGCACCCAGCGGGTGCCGTTAGCTGAAGCGATGCTGTGACAGAGGCAATGTCACCCTGTGGACAGATGACCTCGTGCAGCCCCTCATGCTGCTGACGAGTTGCTGTTGGGGTGTTAAGGGGAGGCTAATTTACTTAAAAATGGGCATTTGGGAGCCATGAGATGTAGAAATCAACCTCCTGAGATCCGTCGCACCATCCAGAGGCCGCTTCTGCCTCGGGCCATAGGCTCTGCTTGATCTTCCCATGGCTGACTGCTGTGTCCTGTAACCAAACCTCTTTCGGTATCTCCGGTCACAGGAGTAAAGCTAGGGTTCTCCATCCCGTAAAACACCCTTGAGAAGCGGCTGCTTGCTGTCTGACTGAGACTCGGGTGTAGTTTCCAGCTCCGGGGGAGCGAGGATGTTGTCTTCCTAGAGATCAGCCTACGGCTTCTGGACCACGGTTTTCCTCGGGCTGAACAAGGACCATCCCCGTTGCTCTCTCTGGGAATGCCTCTGCCTGGCAGGGATGTGTTTTGGGCTTGCTACCCCTTGCCAGCAAACTAAAAAGCCTGCCCTCCAGCTGGAGGCTGCTTCACCCATGGAGCAACCATGGGCTGTGTCCAGTGTCAGGGTGAATTATCTTCATTCCTGATGGACAAAGGTTGGGCTTTGCCATTCCCTTTCTCCAAGCCGGGACTGAACGTGTTCGTGTCCGTCTGGAGGCAAGGACCAGTTCAGCTCTTCCCTCCTCCTTTGCTTTTGTCCCCTCTCTCCCTGCTGTGTCCCAGATGATGCTCGTCACCTGGATGAAATGAAGTTGCAGATGGTGGGAGGCATGACTGGCTTCCAGGAGCTCTTGCAAATACTTCAGAGATCATTGGGGATTTATATTTCCTCCACCGGACTTTGACCTTAATTTTTTCCGTTTTGCTGGGCTGTAAAATTCATTAGAGACCCAACAGCAAAGTGATTGAGATGTCAAGCCAGGCAATTGTGTGGTTATTTAATCTATCAGATGTGCCGCTTGCCATTTAGGTGGACAACAGGAGAATATGAAATCAATACGGTTCATTAGCGGAGTACTTGCGCCCAGCTCCAGCGCGGAGCTCCAGCAAAATCCGCCGAGGTGGGCGTCTAAATGGTCTTGGTGTCACCTTGCGTGATGCAAACCTGTGCTTGAGATGCCTGCTTCTCTCGCTCAAGGGCCGTCTTCTGTTGCTCGCGTTTTAAACCCCGGTCTCCAGCCATTGCAACAGCCCAGCTACAGTAAATTACTCCCCGCTAAATCAAGGCTGCCCAGGCAAGTGTTAACCTCGCTCGCAAGGAGCTGATGTCGCAAGGAACGCTGTTATAAAACACAATCAAGGAGGCTGTTGTTTTCCCCAGTGGCTGGCAGAAGAGGTGGGGAAAAGCTCTGCAATTCCCAGGGGGGTCGATTGGCTATTTCTTTCCTCCCGAAGCAGGCTCAGCGCAGCCCTCTGGAGTCGTTAGCGGCGATTGGGCTCCCGGCTCGGTGCAGACCCCGTAGTCCAGAGCAGCTGGGGAAGGCAGTGGCGGCGGTACCCCGGCATCGCCCCAGTTCCGCGCTCCCGCCTCCCTCCTTCCCGGCTAATCACGCCGCTGGGCTCCGGCGCGGCGATGCTGGCCAGCCACCGGCTCCGCTCGCGCCTGGTTGCCACCTCCCACCGGGCAACCGCTCTTTAAAGGCCTGGGAAAGAGTGCAGTCAGGGCAGGAGATGCCGGCGAAAGAGCTGTTTTCCACCTGGGAAGGGCGTAATGACTTTAAGCAGGTTTTCCATTGGTTTTCTTGATCCGGTTTTGCAGCCCGGCGATTGCTTCTCATGGAAGCTCTTGGCCCTTCGCATTTCTCTCCCCCAAACCACAAATCAAATCCCAATCCGGGGGATACCAGAGGTTAGCTGTTATTCCCCCGGGACCTGAAGATTGCAATAGGTCGCATTTAAGAAGGGATGCTTGCAGGTTTAGGTGGCTCCAAAAATCAGTATGACAGGGCATGGCTCCCCGCCCTGGGTTGCCTGTACCATGGACTGAGCAGCCCATGGCTGCCCGGTCAACCCCAAGGAGCAACCGCATCTGCCTCATTTTCCTAGAAAACTGGAAAAAAGTAGGAAGCAGATGGGAATCCTCCTTGCATTTGCTTTCTCCCATGGCCCAAGCCTCAGGCATCTTGCTGGAGCGGCAGTGCCTTGGTCTCTCTGCTGCCCACCTGGCAGGGCCAGGGGAGCAGGCAGGCGGGCAGCAGCGGGACGAGACTCACGCCCGGTCACTCCAGTACCCTGACAGCTTTTTGGCGTTCGGTAATTGCTTTCCTGCTACGACTCTTTTAAGCAGAGAGCTTCTGGCCAAAGCAATTCGCTCCCCATCAATTTTTATTTCTTGGTTTCTGCATGCGAGGTAGGGGAGGGAAAACAAAGAGGGCGAAGGAGAACAAACCGAGCTGGGACCCGCTCTGGCAGCCTCGCGCAGAGGGAAAGGTGGGGAGAATTTGGCTCCCTTGGTGCCGAAGGAGCCATCTTCAGGCAGGCAGGACACGGCAGCCCATCTCATCCAGACAGCAATGAATCATCCTTCCAACATGCTTTGCTCACCCCTGCAACCAACCTCCAGCTGCTCATCCCTGCCCGGCAGGTTTGGGGGGATGACTGCCATCCCAGGGGCTCCGTGGGGAGTCCATGCTGCCCCAAAAGGCTCTTCTTGGCTCTTTAAACTCTTCCCCACTCCTCCTGCTGCGCTCCTTGAAGCTGCTGTGAGTAGAGTTAATCTCAGGCAGTTTAAGGAGTCGTTGAGTGGGGCTCTGCGGATGATGAATGTCGAAACCATCACCGGCGAAGCTCCGTGGAGCTGTTTAAAACTGAATTCTCCCATGTAAATTTCTGCTTCATCAATCCTGATGACATGTCAAACATTGCTATTGTTTCCCGAACAAATTGGACGACATGCCCTTTCCTGCAGATTTGCCCACGAGAGCAGAAGCGCTCGCCGGCTCCTTGCTTTTGCCTCCGGCTCTGCCGGCCCGTAAGCCGGTGGGGAAGGATGGGCGCAATGGCCCTTGGTAGGACAAAAGGGAGACATCCAAAATATTTGTGCTGGGGGGATGGAGATGGGTGGAGGGCTGGGCCATGGGTATTTGTCTGTGCCTGTGATTCGTGTGCCGGGTGCCCATGCCGTGCTGCACCTCAGTAAATTAATCCTTTGGGTTATCCAGGCTTCCTCTTCTTGCCGCTCTCCCAGAGTTTAGCTGCGCAAATGTGTTTTTTTTAGAAATGGTCTGCGCCGGTGACAGCTCATAAAAGTACAGATGTGGACCCGCGTTTTCATCCTGCCCTTTTGCAGGCTCCAGTGGGCAAATCCTGCTTTAATATTCTGGGCAGGAGAGGAGCAGCCGTAAAAGCCATTTGATTGCTTCTCCAGGTGGAACCCCAGGAAACTTGCAGCCAGATGCCTTTCCTCCCCCGGCTGCGGGGATGGATACGTGCGTGCCGGGGGGGAGCCCAGTCAGCAAGGGGGGCCAGCCGCGGGAAAACAGCTGGCACCCAGGGATTGCGAAAGGCCCCGCAAAGCTGTCGGCTCGGTGGGATTTGGGGTATTCTGCACGCGGGTTGCGTGTGCTCCCTGGGAGCCCTCGGGATCGCTTTGCAAAGGGGATGCGTGTCGCCTCCCCAGGGGGTTCGAGCATCTGAGCATCTTTTTTACCCTTAGAGGGAAAACATTTGGTAACGCAGAAATGAGTGTAGATCCAAAATTAAATATGCTGAGCGTGCATGGTTTTGCTTTTTGCATATTCCCCGTCACGCTCAAGTAACCTGCACCATTACCCTGCATTATGTCCATGATGTTCAGTTGCCAGGAAAGCTATCAAGCAGGCATCACCTTCCACCTCCCCTGGTGTAAATCAGGGTAATTAATTAGCCCGGCTGGTGAGGTGGTGTGCAGGGCAGAGTTAGGCTGCCTGGCCTCCTGGCTCCTTGTGAGAGGATCGCTTTGCCTTGCTGGCAATTTTGGCTGGCCAGGCTTCACCGCAGCACGGGGTCCAGCCCCCTCTCCTGGCTCGGCTCCCCAGGGCCCCACCACCTCCCACGCCGAGCGGCTCTGTGCTAACCTTCTTTTAACCTTCCTCCTTCCCTATATTTTTTTTCCCCAGCAGAAGAAAATTACACTTTCCCAGTGTTGTCTGTCACCGCAATAAGCACTTACAAGTGCAATTGTATGGGGCCAAATGAAGGGAATTAGTTTTGCCCGTGCTTTGTGGCACTGTCAGGCCCCCTTGTAAATCATTATCTTATCACCAGCCGATCCAGGTCATGGAAAATGCCTTTCTGGGCTCTGCTCTTGCAGCAGCCGCTTAGGGATTAATGGGACCTAGGGGTTCACAGAAGTTGTGGGCGCAGAAGTAACGGCTGGGAAAAATCCTGGCTGGGAGGTCGAGGGCCGGCTTGTACCAGGTGATGCTGAGGATGCTCAAAGTGCTCAAGGATTTTGGGGAGAGAGGACCCAGGGCCCTTGTTGGCCAGCCCTGGCCACGTTTGGGGGTTTGCCACCGTGATTTGCAGCCAGCTGGGCTGGTGGCGGGTGCTAGGATGGGGGACTAATACCATTATTAACTGGCCGAGGGAAGCAGGGGTGGGCAGGTGGTAGATTAACCCCCCTCCTCCCTGGGTGTTTCCATTCGGAAAAGCAGCCAGGCTCTGGCTGGGATGGGACATCTAAGGAGCAAGATGCACCCCAGAGGGGGCTTGGCCCTCCAGGAGCAGGTGCCGCTCACTCGACGGGCATCGCTCCGGGCAGATTTTGGCAGGTTTGTTCCATTTTGCTGAATGCAATTGCAACGCACACAAAAAGTAAATCACATCTTAGCAGTGGAGAAGAAAATCGGGGAAATCAGTAGATCTGAAAGGTTGGTTCCACCAGCGCACCCTTCAGCTGGCGTAAAGCAGCAGGAATTTACCACCCAAGCTGGGGAAACATTTGAGGGGAAAAAACCCAAATTAATTCAGGCTAGTTTTCATGCCTTTGCCCCTCTGCCACCCCACGGAGTGGCAGGTAAGCGGCGCACGGGGGTAAAGCTGTTTGATGTGCTCAAGCTCCTACTCTGTTGTCAAGGGTAATCAAGGCCATCGATAAATCAGGAAGGTTTCAGGAACGGGTTGTGTTCCATGCCAGTCCTAAAATACAGCCTTTTGCTGGTATCTGGACATAAAATGTGTCTTTGACCCTGCCTTTTCACAGACCTGTTGGTGTCTAAGTAATCCAGACAGGACTCAATTTAGAAAATATACTGGGGGAGAAAAAGGATATTTGGGGGCTTGTATTCCACTTTCCTCACCTAAAAATAAAATTTTCTGGTCCTTTTTCCTGCCGCTGCTCATGCATATTTTATATATTCATTAGAGAAAAGACTTTAAAACGTACATAAATCTTGCCTTGCTCATCCAGAGCTGACACACTGAGTTTCGCACACCTTCCCCAGAAGGTGCTGGTTGCTTAGCCGTGACCAGCCTGCTCCAGCTTCAGCAGCCGGCAGCGGCGTACGTGCATCCAGTCCTGCCACCGGCAGCAGCTTGGCTGAGAGCCGGCACTGCACACCCACGCCGCAACATCCCGAGAGGCATCGGTCCATCGGTGGGGTTACAGCAGATTGCACCCCCAGAAGGGCTGTCCGGCGGGAGCTGCTTATGCAAAGCAAGGTCTAAATCCCTTTCCTTGCTTTTCCTGGTCTGTATTTTAGCCTGGGAGGGAGTTTTGAAGGGAGGTAGGTTTTTATTTCTCTCCCCACAGCCCCAAGCATGCTGCCAGCCCTGAATGCGCAGGGAATGGTAAGAGATGTGGATACAGGGTCCCAGCTCTTTGGCTTCACGGGGCCAGGATGGGTGGCCCGCAAGAATTGTCCATGGAGACCTTTATTTCACGTGCGCTTTCCAGATTAGCTTAGTGCGTCAGGGGAAGTAAGTAGGCATAAAATTTCCCACTGCCAAAGGTTTTGGGAGTGATGCTGAGAGATGTTGATGGAGGGCTGTGATCTAGAGCAGGCTGCGAGTCAGGGATGCGCTGGATAACCCAGGCGAGCACGGACAGCCCCAGCCCCGCATCTCTCGGGTGATAAACGACAGCACACAAGGTCTGTGCTGGTGCTAGCCCACTGGCACCTGGGCAGAAGGAGGTAAAGAGGATGTAATGGATTCCCTGGTGTGTGTAATGCAACGTTCCCATAAATACCTTCATTTGTTCATTAACTTTTATTTTTTCAGGCAACGGACAATGACGTGGGCACATATGGGAAAGTCAGTTATTTTTTCAGCGATGACCCTGACCGGTAAGTGCGACTGAACCACCGGCATGACTTTGATTCTTCGAAATCCTCTTCTAACCTCGCTAAGAAGTCACATAGCAATTAAGGGCATTTGTTAGGTCCTACCTGCGAGATACCGTATGAAAACCCCACTATGCTGTCTCCCAAAGGGGTGAGTTAACTTCAGCACGTGCCTGAGGCTCAGCACGTTTAATTGTTTTGCTAAATCGGGACCTACAGGCACCAGCATTGCTTGGGACCGATAAATGCATTTACCAGCAAGTTGTTGGCCCTGGAGCGTGGCGTGCGACCCGCTTGTGGTGGGTGGTTGGGGGAGGCATGTGGGCTGCCCAGGAGAAGGGATTTGGGGGCCTCTGAGCCCACTTTCTCCGCCTGTAGAGCGGCACTGAGGGTCTCTACCCCACCACCTGCTCTTGAAGATACTCTGGGACCAAACGTCCCTCAGAAGAAAGCCACGAACTTCACCCACTGCAGTGCCAGGCGTCAGGCTGCTGCCACCCCATCTCTCCATCTCCAGCGTGTGGTCACCGGGGCTTCCCCCCCTTCTCTCCTGTCCCCTCAGTTTCTCGCTGGACAAGGACATGGGCGTTATCCTCCTGACGGCTCGGCTGGACTTCGAGACCACGCAGCGCTACACCCTGACCGTCATTGCCCGCGACGGTGGCGGGGAGGAGACAACAGGGCGTGTCAGGATTAATGTCCTCGACATCAATGACAACATCCCCACCTTCCAGAAGGAGGCATACTTGGGGGCCCTGCGGGAGAACGAGCCCTCTGTCACCCAGGTGGTGCGGCTTCGGGTGAGGGACCGGAGCGGCTCCTCCGCTCAGGATGCGCGGTGGGGAGAGGGGTGCGGCTTAGGTCTCCATCCACCCTTGCTGCCGTTCCTCCTGCGTCCCTCCTAAAAATGCTTTGTGCTTTACCGCAAACTGCAGCTGGGTGTGGTGCTGCAGCCGTGGGCTGCCTCCCTCCTCCTCCTCCTCTCCTATAAGTCCTGTGCCTATACGGCATCCCCGGGACCTGGGGCTTCTCCCAGGGCACAGGCGCTGCCCCCGTGACACCTTGCTCTGCTCAATAAAGCCAGCAGGCACTGAGGGGAAGGTGCTCTGTTTGTTGTTGATGGAGCTGTAAGCCTTTGCTGTGGAGGGAAGGCAGGTAGGGAAGACTGTTTGCTCCTTCAGCACAAGAATAAACTTCGCTGTGATGCAAGAGCACAACTTTCCCTCCGTGGGGCCTGGCTGGGTGAATGCTGCAGGGAGGGGGGAGAGGGGGACCCGGCAAGTCCTTCCTGGGAGGTGGGATGGGAGGAGAGGCTGGTTTACAACCCCCCTCGGGGTCCGTGATGAGTGCATCTTCCTCCATCACTTTTCCACTCTCCCTGGGTACAGCCTGCACCTCCCATCCCCTCGGCTCTCTCCCATTGCATGTCAGTGGCACAGCTCCTGTGTTCATTTACTGCCTCTACTCATGCCCTAGGCGTCTGACGAGGACTCCCCTCCAAACAACCAGATCACGTACAGCATCGTGCAAGCATCTGCCTTCCGCGACTACTTTGACATCACGGTGTCAGAAGGGTACGGAGGTAAGCACTGGTCCTGGGACCACGGTGCCCCTGACGAGCAGCAGCAGCTCGGGCTGCATTCACACCCCTGCAAGCAGTCGTGTCAACAAGCTTTAAGAAGCTGCTCCAGCAGCTCCTCTGCTTGTCCTGACCTCGCCTGCAACGTGGTCCTTTGCAGCAGGGCTTGAGCCAAGCTGCTGCAGAGCCGTGTTTCCGTGGGTGTACAGCTCACTCTGGGTTACACTCATGCAAGGAGCTCAGTAACGCCCAGCGCTCGTGTTTTTGGGGCATTGCCACCTCAAGCAGGCACTGTTGGCCCCGGGGAGGCGTTGTGGACATGCCACCCCCCGAGCCTGTCCGCCGTCCTGCTCGGTGTGTGAATTCCCCCCCGACCACCCTGCTTTGCATCCTTTCAGTGATCAGCGTGAACCACCCCCTCGACTATGAGCAGGTGGCCAACGGGGTTATTTACCTGACTGTGATGGCCAAGGATGCCGGCAACCCGCCACTCAACAGCACCGTCCCCGTCACCATCGAGGTGTTTGTAAGTACAGCACCCAACGATCCTGTCATGGTTTCCCTGCAATTTTTCCATAGCAGCGCCGTTATTCCATCAATAACCCAGCAAGACTATCCTGCCCCGTGGATGTGTACATGCGGATTGCAATTACATATGTCTTATATATGTATGTACGTGTCATATATGTCTCGTGTACGTTTGTGTCATGCATATTGGTTAAAGAAATGCTGTCCCTGACATTTGGTAAGGTCTGAGAGACAGAGGGTGAGTGAGAGTGTCTCTGAGGGGCTGTCATCACAGACAAGCATGGATGGGCTGTCCTGACCCCATGCACCTCCTTCCTCTCCTCGGCCGTGCACGATGCACAGGCAAGCCACTGGAATTAACGTGGTAGGAGCCCCAGCTAACCACAGGGCGAGGAGCAGAGCTGGGGACAGGGTGGAGATCTACCCTCTGCCCTTGCCTTTGACTGGGGAGGTTCACTGAGCACCCAGTGAGCCCTTCTCTCAGCTCGCAGGGCACTCCTGGCTGGCATGCTCGCCATGCCGGTAGCCAGAGGTGCTCGCTGCGGCTCAGATGCAGAGGAGAGAGCTTTGGCTGCGTGTTAGCCCTTGTACTGTCAGAAATTATCAGTCCCTGAATCAATCATGGGCAGTTGCTTGTTTATCTCCCCAGTGCTGGCTGTCCCGGCTGGGCTGCGGGCTTTGCCGTGCGTCTCACACGCCCGCATAGGTGCGAACCCCCTCTAGGAGGGGTTGCTGCTGGGAGAGGTAAAGCATGGCAGCATTCCTCGGGAGGTTTAGATTGGATTGTCACTTTGAGGCACGCTGTGGTTCGAGGACATCTGGAGGGAGGTATCAGTGATGGAGACAGTTTGTTTGATAACCCGTCAGTCTCGCAGTGATGGGATCTAAGCTGGGCCGGCGGCAGCATCAGTCTGGGAAGGCGAAGAAGACGAAGTCCACGGTGCCGTAGGATGGGAGTGAAGTCCTATCAGCGTGCCTCTCCTCCAGCTCCTTCACTGTGTTCGGGAGAGGGGGAATAAGGCAGTGCCAGGGGGTTAGTGGCGGTTAAATACATCCTTCCCATGCTGTGCTTTAGACAGCATAAACATCTCTTTCTAAAGACCACACTTCAGCGGGTCATCTCCTCCTGGGTGAGTCTGTACACTGGTGGGGTTTAAGTAGCTGTCACTTTTCCCACTCTCAACCAAAGGGATTTTCTCTCAACTGGAAAAAGAAAAGAAAAAAACAAAAAGCCAGAAAATAGGAAGAAAATGAGGAGGAAGCATTTCACAACGGCACTTGAGGAATAAGAGCCGTGAAAAGGCAGAACGAGAGCGAGTGTGGAGGGAGGTAATTTTTTTTCATACTTTGGTTGTTGGTTTTTAATAAAGAAGTCAAACTCGCCTTGTAGATTTCCCATTAGGGGACAATACGCTTTTGTAGAGGGAGCCGCCGAATCAGAACTAATAGCACACGCCACGCCAGGATCCGGGGAAATATCACCACTAATAAGTTTCTGCCTCGCTCCCTGCCGCTGACACCCTGTTCGGGGCAATGAGCCAGCAACTGATAGCGTGCGGATGTCTGGAGGAAAGGGGGTTGTGTGCTTAGTGTGAGTGTCTGCAGTTATCAGCACCCCTGAAGATGATACGATGGCTGTCCGAGGCTGAGGGTTGGGGGACCATGGGAAGCTGGTTTTGTGGAAGTCAGTGAGGTGGGATCATGAGCGAGCTGGTTTAGCTGGATGCCCTCTCCCGTGGGAGCGGAGGAAGCGTGCTGGGTCCCATCTGGCATCGCTGCGGGTGCTGCGGGAGGAACACGGGAAGGTTTGTGGCAGGGAGCTTTGGAGTTCACGTTGCTGAAGTGGGAAATGTCCTTCTCAAGTAGGAAAGCCACGCACCGTGCTGCAGGCAGGTGCACGCCAGCTCCGGCCAGACGGAGAGCTGGCCAGGAGCGAGCCCCTGCCTCCCCAGGAGCCGGCTTACCAGGCCATGGCGGTGCTGAGCACGGCCTGATGAACTCAGAACGGCGGACAAAATGGTTCGGAGTCTGCTCTGGCTTGCTTCCACCCAGCCTGGAGCACGGCACAGCTCACCCGGGTCTAGCTGCAGGTGGCACACGGATGCGTGTTCAGTCTCTCAGTCTCCTTTGCCTTTTTAACCTGTCCGGACCTCCTGGGTTTGCCCTGGGGTGACGACCCCAACCCAGCTCTGCGAGGAGGAGGAGGGATATGCAGACACCCCAGGCAGCAGGCAATTTCCTCATTACCCTCAGAGGAGATGCGGTGAAAGCTGAGTGATGCAAAGGCTGATTAAAGACCACCTGCTTCCGGCAACGAGAGCAGAGGATGGCAATTTAATTGCAGTACGATGGGCATCGTTTGCACATGAAATTGCCTCAAATATCAAGTTCGATGGCAGCAGGAGCAGCTGAGCCTGCAGGTCCATCAGTGGCCTCCAGGCAGAAAACACCTCCAGAGCAGCCCCAGGGAAACGGCAAAGCCCGTAACGGTGTTTTAATGTCCTGGCGGCTCCATCCTTCCCTCCGTAGGCGGTTGGGTTTGGCTCATTTAAGGCAGACTCTTAACGTTGTTTAAACAGTGTTTAAAGCCCCCTGGGGGAGCTTTAAACTGGTCCGAAATCTGTTTTGAGTGATGTCTCGAGCAATTGCTCCTGCCTGGTTTCACCAGGCCGGACAGAGTCGCTGGCAGAGACAGGCTTGGAGGGAGCACATTGGTATGCAAACCAGCTGCCCCCCTGAAAATGCTGTAGCTGCTCTTTCTGCAAACACCCACAGCATTCCTTCACTTAAAAAAAGGCGGCCAAAGCTCAGCAGCTCCCCTGGCCAGTCCCAGCCCACCTGGTGGCCTCGCGGCCGGGGTGACCCGGAGCACTAAGCCTCTCGTATGTCACTCCAAGAAGGAGGAGCTGGTCTGTGCACGATACTGCTGTGCTTCGTGCAGCGTCTAAGTCTTCCCAGGGCTCGCGGTGGAGGGAGGAGCGGCTCAGAGGATGCTTGGCTGCAAACGGCAGCGGTTCCTCAGACCTGTTGCGTATTGCCCAGGATGCCGGATAATGAGATAGTTGGTATTGTCCCCACTGTATGGCTCAGCAAAGTCACTGGCAATCAATTTACCTTAACCTCAGCTGCCACTGCAGTAAAACCGCGTACTCAAACTTCCGATGCCTTACCCCTAGGGCCATCTTCCCCACGCTGATGCCTTGAGCTGGTCACATCTTGAGATGCAGTCGGCCAGGAGCGTCCCCGTACCAGACTTTTGCAGCTATTTGACCATTTTGCCTTTTTCCCAACCAGCCTCTCGACCTTCTCTTTGCTTCAGGATGAAAACGACAACCCTCCCGCGTTCAGCAAGCCCTCCTACGTTATAACTATCATGGAGGACATCATGGCAGGTACGGAGCATGGCCCTGCTCCTTCTCCAGGCTAGCAGAAGGGCCCTGGGGGTCTTACAGCCAGAACGGGGTGGGTGATGGCTTTTTGGGGAGGTGAAAGCCAAAGACCTGGCAGAGTTTCATTGCTGTGGGGTCTGGGGGTTTGGCCCCACTGTGCGTGCAGGCAAAGGGACCCCTTGGCCAGGTGACCTGCAGGAGCGGTGTGGGGGGATGGGGCACCTGGGGAGAGCCGCTCCGGGCTGCAAATGCCCATCCCAGCCCTCATTTCTGCTTCCCCCAAGGAGCCACAGTGCTGTTTCTCAACGCCACGGACATGGACCGGTCCAGGGAGTATGGGCAGGAGTCAATCATCTACTCCCTGGAGGGCTCCTCACATTTTCGGATCAATGCTCGCTCAGGTGAGCCTCCGTACGTGCTCTCCCTCTTTTCCTTTCAGTTCCCTCTCCTGAATTTCCCCCTGTTCTCTTCCCCATCATTTTTCCTCTTTCACCCTCTCTCCTTCCGCCATCCTTCCCTCTTCTCCCTCGAGCAGCCTGCTTAGGAGAAACATGATTTAAGGGATTCACCAGATTTCGGCCACCAGCACTTGCTCGGAGCTTTGGCAGGGGCATTAGTGGATGCTTAGCTCCTGGTGGGAGTGATGCCTGAGAAAAGGCTTTGGCTGCAAGGGCTTACATTAGCTAAAGAGCTGCTGCCCGCCTTCCCTTGCTGGCATCGTTTTTGGTTCATTCTGGGCAGGAATGAGCATGAGGGATCGCAGGCAGTTGTTAAACAGGCTCCTGTGGGAAGACACAGCACGAAGTTTGCAGGAGTTTGCTGACAAGCTGACCCTTCCAAGATCCATCTATCTGAAACTGAATCAGAAGAAGGGGCCCATTTGTGAAGGATCCTCTCTCTGGTTTTGAGTGTTCCTTTTTTTCACCGGTGCCCCTATTTGCCGTACAACATCTTTAATCCCTCTCACCTCCTGTGGCTGCAGGAGAAATCACGACGACATCTTTGCTGGACCGGGAGGCCAAATCTGAATACATCCTCATTGTCCGTGCGGTGGATGGAGGCGTGGGCCACCACCAGAAGACAGGGATTGCTATGGTGAGTGTGTGAAGAGCGATCCCCATCTCCTTGAGCCACCATTGCCTGCCTGGGGCTGGCGTTGGGGAGGGCTGCCCAGGCACCGATGCTTCAGTTCCCCATGCTAGCAGTGTTTAATTTTAGCTGTGTGAACGGGTAAAGAGCACACGGTGATGTCTGCCCTCTGGGCTGCCCCCACCACTGCTCGCAGTCCTCGGAGAATGACTGTCCGGGCTGCGTAGACCTTGAAATCGGGCTCCCTTTCCTGGTGATCCATTCACCCAGGAGCCACTTGACCTTCCAGCACTTTGCGTCTCCAGCTCTCCGTGCGAAGGCGGTAACGGGTACCTATTCCACCCGCAGCACGGCTCCCTTTGTTCATGCCTCTTGAGAAAATGCTTAGTTGGAGAGCCTGCAGGCACGCTTAGTTGTTCCTGATGACTGCTATTCACATACTGCCTGGATCAAGGGTTTCCAATCGGTTTGCGATGCCCCGGCTCCTCAGAAGGTTCTGGTGGAGGTGCGGGCCATTGTCCTGCAGATTGAAGCCTACCGCTTTGCCTTGCCCTTTGCAGATGTCAGGGAGACCCATTGTTTGCAAAGGGTTTGTAAAAGTCTTTGGAAATATCAGGAGGTCAAAAGCCAAGGATCCATCTCTCACTGCTCACCGCACCATGTTGGTTTGAATATTTCGTAACGTTTGGGTGCTGTTGCTCCTGGGACGCTTGGTTGGGTTGCAGGAGAGATGTCCCTTGCAACAGAGCGCAATGCAGAGAAATATTGTGGTTGTGCTGAAGAGATCCCTCAAATAATTGTCACCAGTGCTGAGGGCCATCAGGAGGTATCTCATCTAGGTAGCAGACTAGAAGCTCCCTATGGTGCCTCCCAGGGGCACATGAAGGCCTTGGCTGGGCAACGGCATGGCCTGTCAGATGCTGGATTCCCCTTTGGGGCTCCAGTTGAGATGATGTTCTCCTAATAGCTGTATTGAAAGGCAAAACAAGGTTTTTGCAACACAGATTGCAATTAGGGGAAAAAAATGCGTTATGGTTCCTAAAAAGTTAAAGAATATTAAAACTCGGTGAAAAGCGGGTGGCTGATTAAGTTTGTCTGCTGTCATTAGCAAGGATATACACCCGGGACTCAAAGCTGTTCCCTATAATCATTTTTGATCTGGGAATAAGGGTCCATTCAGGGGCTTTGCAAGGTCTCCGGGTGATGGACGAGCGCCTGGGGTGCTCGGAGTAGAGGTGGGTCTCCAACCTTCCCCAGGGACCACCCCGATGCCTTGGCTTGCGCCCAGGGCACATCCCCAGAGACTGTGGTGTCCAGATTTGCCTCTTCTACCACGGGGTGGCACCAGCAGCTCAGCCTGGTGCGGCGGCAGGACCTGATGCCTTGGGAGCAGGGAAGACCCCAGGAGAAGCTCCACCGAGACACCCTGCGTGAGGGTGGCAGGCGCCCGGGAGCTCCCTCCTGCCCCTCTGCCCCGCTTCCCTTGAGCTGCAGCTCTTCCCTCAGGGACCTTTATAGAATCACAGGCTGGATTGAAATGGGTGATCTGGGGAGGTGAGAGACTCACAGACAACAGGATGCATCCCACAGGCTCGCTACTGTCACTTAGGTGCCATTTCTTATGCTGAAAATGACAACAGGTAGCACTTCAGGGCACCGTCCTCTCCCGCGCTCTGTCTTTGCACCTCCCACCCCCTGTTACCGTACCCTCTCCCAATTTCTCATTTATTCTTTTTTTTTTTTTTTGCTTTTTACCACTTGCTCAATTTTTTCCTTCCTTTCCTGCCATGCTCCCGCTGTGCCCTCTCCCCCACCACCGTGACCGATTTGCATCCCCCCCACCGCCAGTGAAGCAGCTGCTTGAAAACACACCTCGTGCCCCTGCGGTTGGTTGAACTGCGAGGTAATAAGTCCACGTGAGCCAAACCAAGATCAGATATGCCAGGGAGCCTTGGCTGTGAAGATGCAGGAGGTTGTTTTTCTGTGGGTTTTCCCTCTGGAGGGTGAACATGCGTTGGGTGCCTGGTGCTGCTGTACATCCATGAGGACACACCGTGCTGCCCCAGGAACCAATACCGCCTGATGCAGCGTTGCTTGCTTGATCTCTCGCAGGTGAACATCACGCTGCTGGACATCAATGACAACTATCCCACGTGGAAGGATGAGCCGTACTTCATCAACCTGGTGGAAATGACCCCCCCCAACTCGGATGTCACCACGGTACGTGAGAGGGAAGGCATCTGTTGCACTAAAAGCCTCTTCCTTTCATCCGGCGAGGTGTCACCTGCTTGGCCGGAGCAGGGAGTCACCTCCAAACGGGTGTCACCTTCTAGCCAGTGTCACCTCCAGTCAAGCACCATCTTGCAGAAGTCCATTTAAAAGGTTACTCTTGAGCCTCTTTGCTGTTGCCCGTCCCAAGTGTGTCTCCTCTCTGCTGGGATGTTTATTTTTGCCTGAGATTGTGTGGGTTTTGGCCAAATTCTCCTTTTCTGCTTGCGACCTCCTTCAAGGACCTGTCTGAGAGACATTGATTTACAGCCTTTCAAGTCCCTCTGGTGAAATAAAAGAGAAGGAGAGAGGGAGGCTTATACTCCATCACGCCAGGAGAAAAATGACGGGCACGAAACACAAAATAAATGAGGGAAAAGCGAAGAGAATCCACAAAATCGTATAAGGGGGAAGGCTACAAAAGAAAAGGAGTTGGCGGGGGGGAGAAAGGTCTGGCACGGCGGTTTCCTCTCTTCCGTGCGGCACCAGCCCTGCTGCTCGGCGCCTGCTTGAAGTTGTCTTGCCTTTGACATCCCAATTAGTTGCTGGGAAAATAATTGTTGTGTCACCGATACGATGTAAATTCAGCTGCGGGACAAGCAGCAGGGGCCAGGGAAGTTACAAGTGTAATGAAGTTGGGGGTTTTTTTAATGTAAATGTCCCCTGTAATTAAAAATGTCACAGGGAGAACAATAAAGAACAAAATGTCTGGCATGGAGGAGAACCCACCAGCGAATTATTTCCAGTGTTTCCGACGTGACAGCACAAGTTCCTCAGCGCACCTCTTTGTCCCGTTTATTTTATTTTTCTGAGGGCCGCTTGTTTTCTAGCTGGTTTTATTTAAAAAGAGAAAAGCCCATTTGACTGCTGCGTGCTCGTGTCTCTCTTGCCGTGCCATTATCTCCCAGGCTTGCAGGCCAATATCGGTGAGATTTAACACCGCAGTAGAGGTCTCGAGGGTACAAAATCCCTACAAGTATCATGAAAATATACAGCTGTGTGGAGGAAGGAGAACTTGTTGTTGCTGCTGGTATGGGGAAGCCTGTCATGGGAGCTCAGCCTCATTATTAGACACTGGTGAATCTACATGGGGACGCACCACGGGAGTTAATTCCCGTCGCTCTGCTTTAATTTTTGCTGTTTCTCCACGGCAGGTGGTGGCCATCGATCCAGACCTGGGGGAGAATGGCACAGTGGTGTACAGCATCCGACCCCCCAACAAGTTCTACAGCCTCAACAGCACCACGGGCAAGATCCGCACCACCGGTGTCCTGCTGGACCGGGAGAACCCCAACGCCCAGGAGGCCCAGCTCATGCGGAGGATCGTGGTGTCGGTCACCGACTGTAAGCCCTGCTTCGGTCCCACTCCTCTTTGCTACGGTGGTTTGTCTTGCTCCGCTGTAGCTAGAAGTCACTGGGGCTCAGGCTGTGCAAGCGTTGCCCTCCTCTCTCTCCACTTTCTCTCCCTGATGGTTTTCCCGTGTTGAGCTGAACTTTTCTCAGCCTGATTTTTCCTTTACGATGAAGTTTCTTTTTTTTCCTGTTTTGAGCATAAGTTCCAAAGATGGTTTTGAGGTTAAAAAAAATGAGAGGAGGTTAAAACCTGCCGCTAAAACAAACCAGAAACCCTCAAAACGCGAGTACGGTGGCTTCTGCAGCAGCCCTGACAATGAGCCTGGGAAGCAGAAACTCCCCCTCATCGCAGAAGACACCATTCTTTGCATTTTGCAGTTAAAAAACAGACCCTAAAGGTGCCTGCTGTGTGAAACGTCTGTTTTGCAGGAGGCCCGTGCTCGGGCTGTGTGTAGGTGGCAGGGGCTGTAGCACAAAGATGTGAACGTTTAGCGCAGGCAGGGAGATGAGGGCAGCGCCGGCTGCTCGTAGCATGCTGCTGAGAAGATGCAGTATGTTAAGGCACACGGGGAAACCTGTTTCGGGGCTGCTCTGCAAGGTCTGCTGGGCGGGTTGGGGTTTCTCTGTGGAGCTGAGCCTGCGTGACTTGCAGGATCGGTGAGATGCCACGCGTGGAGCCTGGCTCCATCAGTATCTAGGAAAGTCAGTTGAGCCGGTGGGGGGAAAAGAGCTGATCAAGTGTGAAATGTCTTTTGCTCTGGAAATAGTATCTTAGGGAAACTTTTTTAGGAAAAAAAAATAGAGAGAGAGGGAGATGAAGAAATTTTCCATTATCCAGCTGGTTTCCAAGAGCCAGCAGGCACATATAACCTTAACTCTGCCCCTTTCTATTTTTGCATTGCCTCTGCACCATGCTAAGGCCATCGTCCCATCCAGCCTGCCAGAAGGACAGGGATAAGGATAGATCGGTGTTGCTATTGTTTTTAAGCTGCATGCGTGGGTAGCTGTTGGTCTGTCTTGCCTGCCTGCTGCCAGGGAGAGTTTTCCCCTGCCAGGGGACTATGCCACTAGTCCAATGGGCTGCAGCGCAACCGGTAACACGGACAGCTTAATGCCTCGGCGGGGCAGCCCCATCCTGCATGACTGTCTATATAGGGAGGGAGGACTTCTTTTGGGGGAAAGTGTTGGAAAAGGCTGGAGGCTTTAACCCTGAAACCGCATTCCCGGTCTCCGCAGGTGGAAGGCCACCCCTGCGAGCTACCAGCAGCGCCACGGTTTTTGTCAACCTTCTGGACCTGAACGACAATGACCCCACTTTCCAAAACCTGCCCTTCGCCGCCGAGATCGCCGAGGGCCTTCCTGGGGGCTCCTCTGTCTTCCAGGTGAGCATGCCCCATTGCCGCCGTGCCCTGCTCTGGGAGCTGCTGCTGCTGCTGCTGTCGCTGCCATCACTTCTGCAAAGCAGGCTAGCAATACATCCTCTCCATCCTCTCCATCCTCTAGCGATGCAACTGGGGGGATGTAGAAGGGGTTGTGGCATCCCACCCCATGCGCTCGGTCCCAGCAGGGGGGATGCCTCCAGGCCCCTTTGTTTCAACCCAGCATCTCTTGGGGGCAAATAAATGCTCAGGGTTTAGGTACCATGATTTTCATCAGTCAGGAGACAATCGGGCTCACCCCTTCCCTCCGCTCTCCCCACCAGGTAGTGGCCATTGACCTGGACGAGGGCCCGAACGGGCAGGTAACATACCGCATGCAGGTGGGGATGCCCCGCATGGATTTCCTCATCAACAGCACCAGCGGGCTCGTCACCTCCACCGCCATGCTGGACAGGGAGAGGATCGCCGAGTACTACCTGCGGGTGGTGGCCAGCGACGCCGGCGTGCCCTCCAAGAGTTCCACCAGCACCCTGACTGTCAAAGGTGGGTGCACCAAGACCCCTCCAAGCCCTGCCCAGCCGCAGAGCCCCCTCCGGTCCTGAAAAGATGGATGACAAGGACATCTCACCGAAGGAGATGTGGTTTATATAGGAGGCACACTGAGGAGTCAGATGGCTATATGATCTGACCCATTATGCCCAGTTTTGCTTACAACAGCACATAGGGAGGGCAGCCCATCGCGCTGCTGTCCCCGCAGGCTTCGTGTCTTGCCCGGTGTGGTGTCAGCATAGTGCAGAGATGGGGAAAATATGGTGTTTCTGGCAGGGCCTCCAAATTCTGTATCATTTTTCCTCCAATCCCCCATCCCCAGTGTTTCTTTTTCTTTCGGCCTGCCTTTTGCTTCAGCATGTGATTCGCATCAGCAGCATGTCTGGACAGCCCATGTAATCCCAGTTTCAGAACCGGACCCTTATTATGTGGCCTGTCTTTAATTTAATGCATGTTCCATGTTTCCTGGCTTCACACAAGCCTAGTGCTGAGGATAAGCATCATCTGGAAATAAACTGACCCTGGATCCTCCTCAGGTCTGGGTTT
This sequence comes from Fregata magnificens, assembly GCA_013389945.1. Lineage (NCBI taxonomy): Eukaryota > Metazoa > Chordata > Aves > Suliformes > Fregatidae > Fregata > Fregata magnificens. The sequence goes on from WAAD01024644.1 coordinate 519,141, forward strand.
GGAAAAAGAAGTTTCTGGTCCTGTAACTCCAGAGCCGTCTGTGATACACCAGGAAATACCGAGCTTATATTTAAGCCCCAGGTTTTCCTCTGAATAGGGATGGAAATGAGTTTGGTGCAAACAGCAACTTTAATCACAGTCTTGTAAGGTTTCTTTGGACGTGAGGGGGGTGATCTGTATGTATCAGAGGCAACCAAAGGCAGAGTGCAGCCATGGGGACCAGTCCTTACAGCCGGTCTGCAGGCACCCCCACCGCACAAATGTTAGGGAGCAGCAGGCAAAGCATTCCCTGGGATGCTCAGCGCAGCAGGCAGGTGGTTTGGGGAGCCCAGCAGACGTCAGCCTGGCATCTGCAGGAGGGGCAGCCCTGGGCAGGGCACTCAGCTCTGCTCCCCCTTTTCAGTTCTGGACGTGAACGACGAAAGCCCCACCTTCTTCCCAGCCGTCTACAACGTGTCACTGCCTGAAAACGTGGCCCGAGATTTCAAAGTGGTCCGGCTCAACTGCACGGATGCTGACGTTGGGCTGAACGCTGAGCTCAGCTACTTCATCACAGGTATGAACCCCTTGCAAAGTGCTGCAAAGGGGAGCTTTGGCTGTGGAAAGGAGCAGGCTGCCTCAGGCCATGGCCAGGGTGTTCTGCACATCAGTGCTGCCTTTTCCAGCCCCTCCAAACCTTGGGTGGTATCGCCCTCTGCCGAACAGCCCCGCTCGGCTGCCTTGCTGACCGCTCCGCCGCTATTCCTTGTCCTGCTCAGGGTGAACCCTTGCCCCCTAGCATCCCCTGCCCTCTCACACCACCGGGATGTACCTAGAAAAGGCATGAGGATGAGCTTAACACCGCTGGGACGGCATTCATGTAACATGCATTTAGGGCTGGAAGCCTCTCTGGAGTTTTAGGGCACCTCGTAGCCCCGCGTGCAGGTGGTTTCAGGCGGGCAGGGAGCAGGCGGGCAGCGATGCCGCCTGGGCAGTGCCTGGCTCGCACCGCAGCTGCAGCACCTGCAGCGGGAGGCCGGGGAACCCCCCTGGCTGCGCTTTGACTTGCAAACTGCACATGCGGCATTTAGTCCTCAGGAAGAGGGCAAAAATAGAAGCGTCACCGGAGAGTCATTTTTCTCACAACAACAGCCCTGCGTTTCATCTCACAGCCCCTCCGGCCTCCCCCGCAAGAGAAAAGGTATGTGTTGTCCCACAGGTACCGCAGGCCACATGCAAAGTTACTCCAGTTCGCTTCTGAAGCATTCAGGAAATGATCTGGCTCTTATATGATTCAGCTTTTCCTACAACCATCGCTGCTTTCCTGCGCTGCGAGGCAGGCACGCCATTTGGTGTGGCAGAGAGAAGGCGCTCTGCTCGCTTTTGCTGCAGAGAAACTTTGTCTAGGACAAGATACGAGCTCGCCCTACGCTTGCCTTGCTCAAAACCACGTAAAATGCAGCCTTTCAGGAGGGCAGGCTGAGCGCTTGTCATTTCCACAGCCGGGCTGACCCCGTGCCCAGGCCGCAGCATCCTCCGCAGCGCGGGCTCTGCTCCCTGCATCCAGACAACGGGTAACCTGGTCCTTGTCCTTTGCTGCAGGTGGGAACCAGGATGGCAAATTCAGCGTCGGCTTCAGGGATGGGGTGGTCAGGACAGTCGTGAGTCTGGACAGGGAGACCGTGGCATCATACACACTGATCCTGGAGGCCATCGGTAAGGATTTCCCACTGTTCCCGTGGGACCGCTGCCATGCAGCCACACCGGGTGGCTGTGCACATGCTGAGCTGCCTTGGAAGCGTGGCAGAGAGACAGCAACCTTTGAGGCACTCTATAAACCAGAGCCTGTGTTTGGTGTTAGCGCTCACAGCCCACGTGCATTAATATGTCCCAGATCCACCGTGACTTTTGCAGACAGTAAACTCAGCCCTCGGGCTCGTCCAGCCCCAGGGCTTTCCCTTTCCCTTGGGGAAGGCAAGACCCCCATTCCCGAGAGGTTCCGTGCTGTCTGGGGGAGACCTCCATCCAGAAATACCAGCGCCGCAGCATCGTTCCCCTAATGCCATGCCAGCCCTTGGCTCGATGGCTGCCGATTAAACCAGAGCCACCTGGCACGGGCAGAGGGCCTGCGTGCCAAACACATCTTGGCCATCATCCCCAGAGCTTTATAATGATGTGCCTGTTTACAGAAGACTCGGACGTCCCTTTTGAAAGGAGAAATAAGTGGCCTGGTCAGAAATCTCGGGGACACAGCATTGCAGGTGCCATGGGGTCTGCAGCGGGGATGCTGCACCGGCTGGGCACACAGGACCGGATCCCAAGTGGTAAAGGGTCCGTTCTGCCCCTCGGATGGGTGTCAGACTGTCTGTGTTTTCCCAGTCACCAGATCCCACGCGCTCCAGCTGGGTGGGCTTAGTGCTTACTTGCATCAGGCATGTTGGAAAAACCAAACTCAATCTACGCTCGCCACTGCCTCATCCTTCATGGCAAAAGCAAGAGCTGCGCTGCCATGTCCTTATCTACTGAACATCAACTGTGTGCTCTTTGGCTGTGAGCTGAGCTGGGTCTACAGAAAAGTCATCAGGGCTTTTGCATTTCGTCGGGGCCAGCTGCAGCCGACTGGACCCGCACCACCTCCCTGTAGCAGCCGAGGTGCAGACTGGCCCCGGAGGTGCTGCTGTGCAGATCCCTGCCCATCTTCAGCCCCCAAATCCCTGACCTCCAGCAGTCCCTTCCAGCATACATCACCCTCTTAGTCTATGGAGTTACAAACCCTTTTTAATGAGCAGTTGAGTTTCCAGCCTCGCTGGGCAGTGGCTCCATGGTAGAGCTTGGGGGCAGTCTGGCTTTTCCTTTCTCTTTCAGGATAGGCAGAAAAAAAACCCCTGTGGTTCAGTGTGGGATTTGGAAGTTGCAGAAAAGACGGAGGATTTTAGTTTAGAAGTTTTGGTTCTGTTATTTTCAGCAGCCGAGGGCTGAGCACCACCTGTGCAAGGAGGAGACGGAGGTGACCGAACCTCCCCTCACCTTTCTTTCCCTTACAGACAACGGCCCCACCGGGAACCGACGCACCGGGACTGCCACCGTGTACGTGACCGTCCTGGATGTCAATGACAACCGACCCATCTTCCTTCAGAGCAGCTACGAAGTCAGCGTCCCCGAGGACATCCCGGCCGCCAGCAGCATAGTGCAGGCACGTGGTTCTCTCCCACCAGGGCCCCTGGGTGGGCGAAGGGGGTCCCCTGCTCTCTGGGCCCTGGCACGGCGGCTGTGAGCTGCCGGAAGCCCAGGGAGGACATTTTCTCTCCCCGTCGGTGGTCTGCTTCTCCAGGCCAGGGCAAGATGTGTTCTTGCTTCTACGCTCCCCTGCTCCTTTGCTAACCCAGGCTGTGAACACCAGGGAGAAGACAGCAAAGCGCAAGGGGAAAATAAGAAATTCACCCCATTTCTGCAGGAGGCGAGAGGAGCAAACCCAAGCCCTGTGTTGGCGAGGCCCCTTTGCCTGGCTGCATCCCCACTTTCTCCCTCCTCCCAGCAGAGAAAGGTCCAAGAGCGGAGATTGCAAGGGGGAGGGAGAAGAGTGCGTGCAAAGAGATGCTCTGAGAGGGGGGAAAAACGGAAGGAGAAAAGCCTTTGGACTTTGCTTTCATTTTTGTTCCTCTTCGAGGGAGCGGTGGGCAGAGCTGAATGGCTCAGTGAGTGCCGAATGAATGCGGGCATTCACTTGGCCTCCGAGGGCTTCCAGCATCCCTTCAAACCCAGGGCTCTTCTGGAGCGGGCACCAAAGGCTTTTTGCAGAGGGCCCTGGGAAGGCTCCTCCTGCCTTGAATACCTCTCCCGGCGCAGGGAAAGGGCCAGCTTTGTCCCTGGCTCTCGTGGGCAGAGTGAGTCACCGGGAAAGAAGAAAGGAGCCTTTTGCCTCTTGCAACAAAGGTTTGCTGGGAGTCGTGCTCGGGGCGGCCGATCCCCAAGCGCGAGCCCTGCGGCTCCTCGTCACCTGCTGTGCCATGGCACGGCGTGCGTGATGCCTATAGCACCGCGCCTGTCTCTGGGGTCAGGAATCTGCCTGTAATCCCTGCACCCAGGGGTGGAGGTGTGCAGGGGAGCTGTGCAGGCAGAGAGGAGCCCTGCCATGGGACTCCCCAAACTGAGCAGTTTTTGCAAATGGAAAGACTGTGAACGGAGGAAACCCGACTCTGACATCAAAGTCCCTTTTCTTAGAGCACAATTCCCAAAAGAGGGGGCTGCCCTTGGCAGTCTGTGGCAAAGGAGAGGCGTTATCGGGGAGAAGTTTGTTTTCCACAGAACAAAATCAGAGGGAACTGGAAATGGGCAATCACCTGGGTTCAGTTTAATTTACGCCTTTAAAAGTGAATCACGTGTTCTGAATGTCTCCCCCTTCAAATACATCCCCACATCCCTATGGCAACAAGAGAGTTTCTGAAGGTTTCCCCATCCCCTTCTTGCAGACGCTGCCCTCGTTAGCCCCCATCCAGCCCTCTGCACCCTCCGCTCCAGCCCTGCTCAGCAGATTGGCCTGGCTTTAACCAGCCAGGGGCTCAGAGCCGTTTTGCTGCTCATTTTAACCCAGCTTATTTAGCACATTTAGAGCCACGCGAGCAGCTGAACGGCTGCAGGTCCGAAAGCCAGGCAGCCCAGGGCAGGAGGAGAGTGGGAATGTCCCAGGCAGACCGGAGAGGTCCTGATGCAGAGCTGCACCCCACGAGGGTCAGAAACCATGTGAAACCCAGAGAGATGGGGTTTGGTGCTCGCCGCGGGGCCTCACTGGGCACAGAGACTGCACCCAAAGGGGTGAACTCGATGGCTGAACGTAGTGTGAGCTGCAGACCTGGAAGAATTAAACCACTTTTTCTTTCTCCTACTGATTGCTTTAAGCACTTCAGATTACCTGCTGGCTGTTGTACCCTTTCCCAGCAGAAACGAGCGGTTCAGCCTTGCGTGGTGGCTTTCCAAGCTGGCAGTGCCTGCGAGCCTCAAAAGGCCTCTTTAATGCATTTATAGGCGTGTTTACCTGCTCCCGCTGCTCGTTCATTGAAGCAGGTTTCCAGCAGACAGCTGTAGCATGCATCCTTCCAAGCATCAACCGCAGCAACCCACGGCTCATTGCACGGGGAGGGAGGGGACAGGGACCAGGCAGCACGCAGGGGGCACGATCGTTCCTCCACCTGCTCGGGATCACATCTCGGGGGGCAATCTGAGCTGAGGATTGCTTTTTGTGGAGCACATTTGTCCCGGGATGCATCTCTTCAAGGCGATATTTGTTAGGCAGCCAGGCTGTTCTGCTCTCACCCAGGCTGTTTGTTCAGGTGCCTCACAACTTGCACAATGTTTTCCAAAAGAAATTAAGCAGCAATATTTTTTTGGACTACCCGGCGATAGCTGCATGTGGGTGTAGTTCGGATTCCTCCACCTTTCCTGCCAGGAAACAGTAACCTGGAAAGCGTTCGGGAACCTGAAGTAGCAAAATCTCCTGTCGCCTTGCAGAGCCGCTGCCTGGAAATGAGCTGCTTAAAGGGGCTCTGCCCGGATGCTCAGGATACCAGGGGCTGCTTGAGGAGGGAACTGAGCCTGAACCAAAAGCTTGGGAAGGAATAGCGGTGCGGGGTGAGCTAGTTCTTGCAGAGCAGGATCACATTTTGGTGGACTCCATGACGTCCCAGTCCTGGCTAGCGGGGGAGCTCCTGGGGCAGGCGAGCTGGCTCTGGGACACCGGTCGACTCCTCCTGAAGGTGTTGATGGAGCATCGCAGGGAGCCCAGCCGCTTCCAGAGCCTCAGCTGGGGCTCGCTGGCATCCGCCGGGTGATGGGGCATGCACTCACGGGGCCCAGAGCGGGACTGGTCCAGCGCTGCCGGCTTGCAGAGGGTGGCAAAGATGAGGCAGGTCGCCAGGAGGAGGAAGATGCAGACGAGTGCGACAATGACAGGCAGCGGGTCTGCCTTCTCGGGGGATGCAGTAATGGGTGGGCCCAGCTCGGTGGTTGAAACCAGAAGCCCAAGGAGAGGTGGGGTGGGAGAGGTCCCATTGCCAGCATCCTCTGTGCTCATCTTCCCTGCAGCGCACAAGATGACACAAAGAAGTGACATGGGTGATTACTACCTAGAAGCTGGACAGATAGCCACCCTCTGTCCAGCCTGACGGATCTTTGGCTTGCTTTGATGTCCAGGGTCCTCCCGGCCATGTTTTCTGTGACACAGGGTGACAGGAGCCTGTTTGCTTTACCAGCAGGCAAAGCACAGAGGTAGGATTCATATCTGCAAAGTACTGCCCTGAACTGAAGTGCAAAAACATCTGGCAAAGAAATCTAGCACATACAGGCAGTAGCACAGCCCCAGTGATGACACCTGCAGGGAACACACACACACGTTGCATGAAGCTTTTCTGGGAGCGATATATAACCGTACACTAGAGAAGGCCCAAAATCCTCCCCCCAAGCTGCTGGGGTTTGGTTCTTCTCTGTTCCCCAGAAATGTGGGTTTGCTGAATTGACTGTCATTTGGGTTTTTTTGATTATTCCCTCTCCCTCAAAGAAAATGCATAATTGGTTGAGCCTCCGCCCAGATAACTCCCCGTCAAGCTGCAGTATTGCACTAGCATTGCGTTGTTGTTTTTTTTTTTTTTTGCAGGGGCGAAGTCTAACGCCCTCGCCCTGCTTGTGCCGAAAATCCACTTGGGTTAGGTGTTTTTCTGACCTGGTTTCAGGTTCAGACGTGTCATGGGTTTCTCAGCCAGATCGGCAAAGTGATGCAAACCAGCTTCCCAAAGCCTCATCAGCAAGAGCTCTTACCAAACACCTGATGGCGACTGTCCTCTCCTTTCCCCACCGGCTCAGATCCCCCCCCGCCCCCGCCGCTAACTCACATCCCTAGAGCAATTTGCACTCATCATTTTGCTCCGGTGCACCCTTCTGCGCGCGTTCCCAGCCCCAGATGGGGTGTGCCTGAGGCCGGCAGCTCCCCAGCTCAGAGACGAGGGCTGGGGAAATATTGCGGTGCCAACCCTCTGCAACGTGACAGCTTGCCTCGGCCCTTTGTGCTCTAGCCTGTATGCTGGAGGTAAAGCTTCATTACACTGACTCTCCTACAGAGATGTGGGAGTCAGAAGAATGATGGAGAGCTGTTAGACTGGTCCGTGGCCAGGCAATCTCCTGGCAAGTACAGATTTGGATTGAGCCAACTTAAAATTAAGAGCTTAAGGGGCAAAGGGCAGGGCTGCAGGTACTGCCGGTGTCTCTGGGTCTGCTTTTGCAGCCACCATCCCAAAGCCACGCAGGTTTGTGTAGGCAGCAGCCAGACATTCACTGGTAAAACATTCAAAAAAGGGGAGAGGAGACATCCGCGACATGTCTTTAATCATTAATTGGAAACTATGAGACGCCCCGGCGGAGACGAGCCCAGTGGAAAGCGAGATGCTGCGTCAGAAGAGACAAGCATCGCTCACCCTCCAAATTACGCAGGAGGAAACAACCGAAAGCAAACACTGTGAGAGCTGCAAGGCTGAGCGCTCAGAGGTTAAGGAGTCATCACAGAATCACAGAATGGTTGGGGTTGGAAGGGACCTCTGGAGACCATCTCGTCCAACCCCCCTGCTTGAGCAGGTTCACTTAGAGCAGGGCGCACAGGACCGCGTCCGGGTGGGTTTTGAATATTTCCGGAGAAGGAGATTCCACAACCTCCCTGGGCAGCCTGTTCCAGTGCTCTGTCACCCTCACAGTAAAGAAATTTTTTCTCATGTTCAGATGGAACTTCCTGTGTTCTAATTTGTGCCCATTGCCCCTTGTCCCGTCGTCGGGCACCGCTGAAAAGAGTCTGGCCCCATCCTCTTGACACCCACCCTTCAGGTATTTGTAAGCATTGATAAGATCCCCCCCCCCAGTCTTCTCTTCTGCAGGCTGAACAAACCCAGGTCTCTCAGCCTTTCCTCATACGAGAGGTGCTCCAGTCCCCTGATCATCTTGGTGGCTCTCCGCTGGACTTGCTCCAGCAGTTCCCTGTCCTTCTTGAACTGGGGAGCCCAGAACTGGACACAGCACTCCAGATGTGGCCTCACCAGGGCCGAGTAGAGGGGAAGGATACCCGCCCTCGACCTGCTGCCCACGCTCCTTTTGATGCACGCCAGGATCCCGTTGGCCTTCTTGGCCACACGGGCCCAGTGCTGGCTCATGATCAACTTGCCGTCCACCAGCACTCCCAGGTCCTTCTCAGCAGAGCTACTTTCCAGCAGGTCAACCCCCAACCTGTACCCGTGCATGGGGTTGTTCCTCCCCAGGTGCAGGACCTTACGCTTGAACTTGGGTTGTCTGTGCCCCAGCCGTACCCTCTGTGTGCGGGTGCGTGCTTATGTAGGTGAGCTCCCAGCTCTGGTTTGCAGGACCCTGCCTGGTCCCGGAGGGGACAGATCGGTCCTGCAGGATCCACGCTCCTCCCCTTGCAGGCAATGAGCTGAGATACAAAGGGACTAAGATCAGAGGTTTCCACTAGAGTTGGGTGCTGGGTTTGAGGCACTTGGGAGATGTGATTTATTTCTGGAATACTTTGTATCGCCTGGGCTTGGGCATTCAAAGCTGTGATGCTGGTGACCTCAGGGCAAGGACTGTATTGGCCTGGTCAAAGCTTGGAGGCTTTGGGGAGACGTGGCTGCTTCCATGGGTCAAAGCCAGGTCTGCACTCGGAAAATGGGAAAAAATCAAATGGATCGACATCTGAGAAAACCTTAACTTGGGTGAATCCCCGTGCGTATTGCAAGCAGGGTCAGGGGCCAGGGCTTTCATCCCCTGCTCCAAAAGTGACGTTTTCACCTCTCTTCACCCCAAAAGCGTTTCTTTATTGTGCAGCCTCTCCTTGCCTGGCTCAGCCCCTTCCCCTCCAGCTTTGGGAGCAGAGCAGCCCCTGGCAGCCGCAGCCATCCCAAGGACCCCCTGCTCCGTAGGCAGGCTGCTCCGTGCGCCACGGTTTGGCTTGGTGACCTTATATTGTTCGTTAAGAGCAAGCCGGGAGGTGTGGGTAATTTCTATGAGTTGTTTTTTGCTCTGTTGATGGTTGCTGTAGGGTTTTTCTTTTAGAGCCAGCTGACTGTGTCCCCTAGAAACCCATCAGGAGGGATCACACTGGTGTTTTTGCAGGTTTTTCCAGCTATGCTCTCTTCTCCTCTCATTTCCCATCCATCCTCTGGATGACAGAGCTGCGGATTCAGGGAAGGTCCGGGCTGCCCCTCACCTGATCTCTAAGCCCTTCCAGAAACAGAGCCACTAAAAATCTGGGAAATCTTTGCAGAGTACACGTGAGCGGTGACTTTTTTTTTTAGGGCCAATAAGTTTTCAACGTATTAATGTGGACAAAGGGGATTCCCCCTTACCTCCTGCCTGAGGCAGAGCTACAGCCGTTTCAGCAGAATTTCAGCAAAAAGCAACCAAAATTGGGGTCTTATCAGCGGAAAGGTCAGGGTGTGGTAAGAGCAGCGCTCCCTGTGCCCTGGCCACGGCACGTATGGGGACGAGGGCTTCCCTCCCGCAGGGTGGGAGCTCGGTGCCTTTCCTGAAACGTGGCAGTGGACCGGTTTGTACCCACCGGCCAAGCTGCTGCCTGCATCCCTGTTAGTAGCATCGCCCCTTCCCAGCATCGCTGTCCCACCTCACCACGCGTTGTGCAGTCCAGCTGGGTTATTAACAGGCTTGCTGAGGAGCACCCAGCCTGGCAAACCACCCCCCAAAAAGTCACCCCTGGCTGATCAGCTCTAACATGAGACGTCCTCATGAGTGCTCGGGACTCAGCACTGAGCATGAGGCAGCAGAGGATCAGAGGGAAAGAAGAGAAATTGCAAAAAGCAAAATGCTCCTGAGGAAGGTGGAAAGGAAGAGGAAATTATTCTTGTGCATGAGCAGAAGAGAGCGTTATGCTGCCCAGCACCAGGCACTGCCTGCCTGGCCTGTCGCAGCTGCCTAGTTTGGCAGGAGTTTTTCCATATGCTCTCCCTCCCTTTTCTCAAACTCCTGCAAAGAAAAGGCTGTTTTCAGGCACTTCTGGGCCTGTAATACAGCTCAGATGAAAAGCAGCTCTCTATCCCCTCCCCATCTTGCCTAGCAACACTTTCCTGGAGCTCCCCAGGTTTTCCCAGCGCACTAAGTCTTTCCACTCACTTGCAGGAGGAGGTAATGCTGGAGGGTACCAAACATCCAGCCTAGCAAACCTAAACAGTCGGGTACCGAATGCGACAGCACGCTGTACCCCATCACCCTCGCTGTTAAGCAGCAGCGCTGCATCTGCAAGACTTTCCCCCTCTCCCATCACCAGGACAGACAAAGCAACGCGACGGGGAAGGGAGGAGGGATGCCTGACTTCAGACCCACCCCAAACTTCACATCTACCCTCCCCACGCCGTTTGCAGCCCTTTCCCCGGGCAGCTGCAGGGCCGAGGGCGGCAGCTCTGCAGCCGGGGATGGTGGCACGTCCCTAGCCTGCCTCGCTCGCCCCTCGGGGTTAGCCTGAGTGGCGGGCGGTGGGTTTGCCGCAGGGGTTTGGACTCCCTACCTCTCACCAGCCAGCCGAGCTCCGGCTTTGCTTCCCACACGCCTGCCTTGTCGCCTCTCCCACCGTGCTCTGCTGGCTGCCAGCCCCCTCCTCCCTTTTGGAGGGCAAGGGAGGGTGGGAGAGAGATGGCAGCCAGGCTGGGGACAGCCCGAGCGTGCAAAGCCAAGGGGGCCATCGAGCCACCTCCCGAGTTTTGCCAGCACAGCCGTGCCCCGGGGCTGTGCCCCGCTGGGGTGAGGGGTCGAGGTCCCCAGGACGTGTTTCCCCAGGCTTTGCCCCTGCGGGAAGGCTGAATGGTACGGTCGTGGGCTGAGCCCCCCACGCCGGGGAGGGGGCAGCGGGCTGCCCTCCGCATGCCTGCTCCCCCTTTTCCCAGCAACTCTGTGCCAAGCCGCCTGCTATTTTCCATCCTTTTATTCCCCCGCCTTTCTCCTCCTTTTCTGACCCCTTTCCAGTAGCTGGGGGTGTTTGAAAGGTGGCCTGCAAAAGGCTGGCTCTGCCTGCAGCCCGCTCTCTCTAGCAGGGGGATAAAGCAGGCTAGAGGCACTGGTGCTCGGCTGCACAAGGTACTTTGCGCCTACAGCAGAAAGAGCTTTTTTCTCACCAGTTGCACTCAAGTTAAATTGTTTTCCAAGTTTGGGACAGTCTGTCAAAGTACCGCATCTCCTCCGGGACCTCAGTGGGTCAAACCAGCAGCAGCTGAGCTTTTTCCCAGCAGCAGGCTGTGCCACGACACCGGCAGGAGTATGCATTAGTTTAATGCAAACTACTTTTTATTTTTTTAATGAAAACCGCATACCTGGGCTGACCCATTTCACCTGGTTTCTGTGCTGGAGCTGCCTGCAGCAAATGCTTGGGTGAGCTGGGAAAAGGGTGGCTAAGAGGGTGTTTGCAGTGTGCGTTTTGCTGTTCCCATCCAGTGCTCATCATGTTGAAAACCTTCCTGTTTGCTCACCTCAAATGCATTTTCCCGGGCACAGCGGGGCAGGGAATGGCACAAAAAGCTGCAAAGATTTGTCTCCCATCCCTTAGGCTCCCCTCCCACCGCTGCCGCCCCTGTATGGTGTTTTGGCTGACAGGATAGCTTTTCCCGTGAGGGAGCCGGTGCGTGCGGGAGCCAGTGCGTGTGGCAGGCTGGTCTCTCCCCGTGCCAAAGCAGCTGGTCTGCCTGGGCGTCGCTTGCCTGCTGGGTCCATTTCTCACATGGGAGAGGAGACAGCCCAGCTCCTGCCCAGAAATGGCCTCAGGGAGCCCCGAGAGTGGAAGAGCTGGTGTGGGAGAGAGAGCTCTGCTGTGAAAGGAAGGTGCTGGGTCCATGGTGAAACACGGAGCAAGGCACAGGGTTGGGTGCAGCCGTAAGCAAGATGTGAGCCGGTCTGGGACAGAGGAAAACAGCATGCACGGCACACAGGCGGGCAATCCAGAGAGTTTGCAAGTGCAGGGTCAGCATTTTCAAAGATTTCTGCTGACACGGGCTGATTTGGTGGAGGGGAACGAGAGCAGTTCAAGGCATCTCAACATTGCATTTTGGAAGAGCATCTCTGACTCCTGCAAGTGTTATGTGGGACTGTGGATGAAAGCCAGCCCAGGGCTTTAAAGCTGAGCCCCTGTAAATGGCCTCACTGTTCCCGCTGCACATGCGTCCTTTGCAGCAACCCCTCCCCTTTTCAGTGCAAGTCTGGGCGCAAACCCCCACCTTCCTGGGAAAGGAAACCCCTGGGTAATATTTGGAGGCAGAAGATGTGGCAGAAGATCCCTTGCTGGGGGATCAGCCGGAGAATAAAGGCTAAGGCACCCCCTGTGTCCCCACCCCGGTGATTCGCAAGCAGCCACCGCTGCGATCGTGGTTTGGATGCTTTGTGGGAAGTGGTTTCTGCGGAGGGGAGATGCAGCAGCTCGATGCCCGCCAGGGAGGAAGCCCAGGGCCCGCCGTCTCTCGCCAGGTCCCGCTTCCCAGCTGCCGGGGCCGGCAGGCTGCTGGCTGGGGTTTGCGGGGCAAGCACTGCAGTGTTGTTCAGTGACACCAGAGGGGACCCGTGTCTTGGGTTTCCTGGAGGGGATGGCTTATTTGGTACGTGCATGGACTGTACAATGCATCGCAGCTGAGGGGGGCTCCCACCCGCTGCTCGGGGTCTTTAGAGGACTCAGACCAGTGTCCAGACCACCAGCATGCGCTAGGCTGGTTGCCTTCATGTTTCCTTCAGTATTTTTTGCATATGCTGCTGCTTGGGTGACTTGGCAATAGCTTGCAGTGAGAGGGTAAATGCAAGCAGCTCTCAGAGCCAATAGACCCAGGTGGGTGCTTGTGTGCTGGCTGAGAGGTGGGTCATTCCTTTAACACGGCGCGTGATACACCCCAATGCCGTGGGCTGGGCGCCCACCAGGCGCGGGAGCAGCTCTCCCTGCCCAGCCCGGGCCAGCTCTGCAGGCAGGGAGGCTCCATTCCCGGCAGCATCTCCAGCAGGGCAAGCATTGGCGTGCAGGGCAGGACCGATGGAGTCACCTCCACCAGTGCGCTGACCCGCAGATTTCATGGCATGGTCCTCAGGCTCAGCTCCCACCCCAAGCCCATCCAACAGCCAGCCTGGCAGCCAAGGGCTCCCAAGCCCACCATCCATGCTGTCCGGTGATGAGGGGAGGATAATTTATTCTGCTTTGCAGTTGGTAAGCTCCCTGGGTCAGGTGGAGGAGCAGGATGTCCAGCCTCGGGCAGGGTGGGAGGACTTGTCATGGTCTGGAAATCTCTGCTCTTCACCTTCATTGCTTTTCTTTTCTCATGAAGGTGAAAGCCACAGACGCAGATGAAGGCATTAACGGGAGAGTGTGGTACAGGATTGTCAAGGGTAAGTCCAGGTGCCCCTTTGTGCATCAGTGCTTTTGCACCAGGCTCTGGCCAGCTGCACGCACAGCCTCGTTGCGCTCTCCGTCCTTTTGCACTTTGCAGCCCACAGAAACATTTCCCCCACCCCTGAGCAAAGCTTCAGCATTAGGGTTAATTGCCGGGAGATGATTTGTCATTGATGGACACCTAGATGCCATAGCTCCTGGCTTGACCAGGGCCAAACCCTGCTGAGCTGAGCCTGATGTAGCTGAAGGTGATGGGCGCTTGCATTTTGCTCAATAATCTGCCTCCGAGGCAGCACCTCGGGGAGGGCTCGGTGTGTCGCCAGGACTGATGCAGTGGCAGTGGGCAGCATCCATCTCGCTTTCCCCCCCCNACTTCCGCATCAATCCCAGCACCGGGCTGGTGATGCGAGGCATGCGGCACCTGGACAGGGAGCAAAACTCCTCTCACGTCCTGGAGGTGGAGGCCTACAACACGGAGCAGGGACCCATGAGGAGCTCTGTGCGGGTAAGGACCTCGCGGCCACGGAGGGATGGGCAACAGCGCTGGGCAGCAGAGGAATTAATGCAAAATATTCGGGATGCTTCATCAGAGGGCAGTCATTTCCAGCCCTTGCAGGCATGCAGGAAGTTTGAGAAATCTGGCATGGAAATGCTGACAGAAAGTCTCCAGGGGCTGCCTGTGGGTGGAGAAGAGCTTGTTGGGTTTTTTTGTTTGGTTTGTTTTTTCTTTTTTTCCTGTGACATTTCAGTGCAATGAGGCTGCTAAGTGGTGCGGCAGTCGCTGTCGCAGGGAGTCCCGCTCGCCTGGCAAGATGCAGCTCTGCTGCTGGGAGGAAGAGCTGAGCCTCAGCCTGTTGGAAACTGTGTCTCCTGGCCAGGCATTTATTTAAATAAGCCACGGCCCAGTGGCAAAAATCTTTAGCAGTGATACACCAGCTTCCCACGGTTCCCACGAACCCAGCCCTCTGATTCCATCTATTTTTAGAGCCGCTGAGTTTGTGGTGGGCTCTGGCTGAGCACAACGTGCCCACAGCACCAGCAGCCAGCAGAAAACCAGGAGGAGAAAGGATGTTCCCTGGGGCAAAAGGGAGAAAATACAGCTCGACCTGCTGAACTTTGAGCAAAATTTCCCACTGAGTCGTCAGCGTTTCTGCATTGCAGGGTCTCTAACTACAAGGTTTCCAGCACAGAGGAATTAATATACAAACTGTACCTCCCTCTGGCCAGGGAAGGACTGAGTCACTCCGACCACGGGGCTTGTTTAAATCTATGATGTTAGACTGTGTGCGTTCGCTCCCCATCACGTGGTGTTTGTAGTAGAGATAATGTTTCTCCTGTGCAGCAGATGAGTGTCGTGAAGGATATATTTCCCCTCGCAAGTGTAAGCAGCTGGCGAGGCTTCACGAGCCTGCCAGGCTCACCCAGGGTTTCTCTGGGGGCTTTCGTAGGTAATCATCTATGTGGAAGACGTCAACGACGAGGTGCCAGTGTTCACCCAGCGGCAGTACAACCGCCTGGGGCTGCGGGAGACAGCAGGGATAGGGACTTCGGTGGCGGTGGTCCGAGCCACCGACCGAGACACAGGTAGGAAGCTGGGGGTGAGCTTACAGAAACACCCAGTTTGGAGGGAAAGCAGAGAAATCAGCCATTGCACGGATCCTGGCTTGGCTGGGCTGAAATCCCCGCATGGGATGGGCTCTGCTCCATGGTCGGGGTTGGCATTGGTGGTGCCTGCTTCTTCGGGGTGCTTGGTCCAACCTGTGGTTCCTGCTCCTGCCCCAGGGAACGGCGGTCTGGTGAACTACAAAATCCTGTCAGGCGCCGAAGGGAAGTTTGAGATCGATGAGAGCACGGGCCTCATCACGACGATCGAGTCCCTGGACTACGAGACCAAAACCAGCTACTTGATGAACGTCTCTGCCACGGACCAAGCACCCCCCAACAACCAGGGCTTCTGCAGCGTGTACGTCAGCCTGCTGAATGAGCTGGACGAGGCCGTGCAGTTCTCCAACAGCAGCTACGAGGCCGTGATCGTGGAGAACATCCCCCTGGGCTCCGAGGTGCTCCGGGTCCAGGCCCGCTCCATCGACAACCTCAACCAGATCACCTACAAGTTTGACCCCAACACCAACGCCCAGGCGCTCTCCCTCTTCAAAATCAATGGGATCACTGTAAGTAGCCACGGCGTGGTCCCTCCTGGCTTGGCTGTCCACTGTGGACGTGAGCGCTGGTGGCTGACGTAGCTGTTCATCCTTGGCAGGGTGTGATCACAGTCAAAGGCCAAGTGGATCGAGAGAAGGGGGACTTCTACACCTTGACGGTGGTGGCCGATGATGGAGGACCAAAGATCGACTCTACGGTGGTGAGTAGCTTCTACCCACTTCCCCACCACCCTTTGCACAGGCAGAGCTGACCTCAGGTCACCTCCCTCTTCCTCTGGCATGGAACAGCATGTCCTAGTTGTCCTCTCTGCTCCCCTCACCGGGGTCTGGAAACCCTGATTTGGGGGAAACCCTGCATTTGCCTAAGCACAGACCAGTGCCTTTTAGCTTCTGCATGTCATAGGGTGGGATTTCTCCGAACAAAAAAAAAAAACCAAACCCCACCCCAAACTGTAGAGTTTGCAGGTCACTTACCAAGCTAAAACAGTTTTGAGGGAGGTAAATTTGGGGGCCTTGAAATACTTCACGGTGGTTTATGTTTAAGAGGGTTATATTTGGCAGTTTCAAAGGCAGCCGAGCAGGGGGATGATTTGCATTTCTCTGCTGGGGCAGGAGGCACGCCGGTTGCAGGGCGAGCCTGGTCCCTGTGCCGCGGGCAGGGGCGGCTTGACTGGCACTACCCAAACTGTGCTGGTTTCGGCCAGCTGGAGGAGCGGGACCCCGGGGAGGTTTGAAACCGGAGGCTGGCCCGCAGCGATGGGCAGCGCTCTGCATTTCGAGCGCTCTCGTGCCTTGGTGCATCTGTTGCCTCTAAAAAGGACGCTGGATGACAAAGGCAGTGATGCTGCAAGCGCTGCCTGTCCTCACCCATGGGTGCCGGCGGCTGTGCTCTCTGCACACTGCTGTGCTCTTGTCTGAGCCTCTCCCAGGGCGAGGGGCAAATCCACCAAGCTTATCTAGAAAAAAACAGGGGATGCACCAACAGGGGAGCCTCCGAATCACCGCAGGGGGATACCCACAGCCCCCAACACTGCCACGGTGGGATGCGGGGCCAGCCCACTGCCCTTTGCATGTGCCGGCACCTCCTCATCCCCCACTAACTCTTGGTTTTTTGTTTTCTCTGTTTCCCCCTCTGCTCTTCTCCAACAGAAGGTAAGCGTGTCCGTCATGCTGGCATCACCTTGGGGGCCAGGATCTATCCCGAACTCCGCATCGAGCTGTAGAGAGGGACCGGGGTGGAGGTCTCCAGCCCCGTCCCACCAGCACCAGCCTCTGTGACACCCCTCGGGGACATGGTGCTGGCCAGCAGAAATCCCAGCACCCTGATCTGGCACTTGGGACAGCAGCTGCTAGATCCATCGCAGTGGCTGAATGGGCTCTCCCCACTCCTGGCTCTCTGTTTTTAATTCAGCGGCAACAATAACCAAATCGCCCCAAGGCACACGACTCGCTCCCCGGCTTCCTCCGGGATGTTGTTGCATTCAGCCTGGCCACACCTGGGGGCTTGGGGCACCCATAAATAGAGCCCCGGGAACAGAAAGGCTCTTCCTCTCTCATTTCTGTGTAGCATTGCAGCCCTGTGATTACAAATGTGATGAGAGCATTTCCTCTGGCTAATTGTGGCCGAGGTAGCCCGGTCCCCGGTCACCTCCACGCTGTGGCAAGGGTGCCCCTCTGAGCATCTCCTGCCCGGTCTCTCACTTGCCCAGGGGCCTTTTCCCAGGCAGGAGCTCAGGTCTTCTATATGCCCAGTTTGCCCTGGTTTAGTTAAACACAGGCAGCTTCGACTTCTTTGTGTCCATTTAGCTTTAAAGCAAACCCTGACCAACCTCTGGTGCTGTGAGCACGGATGGAATCGCTGCTTGTGAAAAGCTCAGAAAGAAAGGGTCACCCTGCAGCAGAGTGAGTTGCTCCTTGCCCAGCTGTTTCGAGGGTAATAAAACAGAGGATGCTCCATGCCCAGCTGTTTGGAGGGTAATAAAACGGAGGATGCTCCATAGAAAAATCCACCACTTGAGAGCCGCAGCACCCTTGCACTCCTCCAGCCTCTAAGCATCCCTCCTCCTCCACCGCAGACAGGGATGTAGCTTCAGCTCCTGTGCTCAAATACCTGCACCCATTCCCACGTGGGATGGACAACACTTACGCTGTTGGCACCTCAGGGGGGTGCAGCAGGTCGAGAGTTTGCCGGGAGCGTCAGCGTGGCTGTTGATTCCAGGCGGGCAGGGGGCAGGCTCCTGCCCGCACCCTGCCTGAGCCCCGTGCCATGCCCGCAGGTGACCATCACGGTCTTGGACGAGAATGACAACAGCCCCCTGTTCGACATCACCTCCGACTCTTCCGTAAGCGTGGCGGAGGACAGCGCGGTTGGCAAACGGGTGGCCGTGGTCCTGGCACGCGACCCGGATGCAGGCAGCAACGGGCAGGTAGGGAGGCCGCTGCAGCAGGTTTGGGGCTGCCCGTAAGGCTCTGGTAGTGTTTCACGGAGGCAGAAATGCCTCCATCGGTGTTTTCCCAACCCCTTCCCCTCGTCTGCATCCCTATGAGAGCAAACTCTGGTCGTTGACGCCAGCAGTTTCGGGGGTGTTTTTGCAGTGGGTACCCGTAGTTCCCGGTTGAGGCGTGCCTGCAAGAGAGGAAAAGCATCGTTCTTGGGCTGTCTGGGGCAAAGAGCTCTGCGGGACACGTGTCAAAAGGAGCCCGGCAATCTGAAAATCAGCTGTGGCCTCTCCCGCTGTGGGGAACGGCAGCGAAGCCTTGGCAGGCTGAGCAGGAAGCTCTCTGACATTTGTTATTCTCTTTACCACGCAGACAGGTGTTAATGAGGTCCCGTCACCCTTAATACCAAAAATTGCTAGCATCGTAGGAGGGCTGCGGATGAGACCGGGGTTGGCCCATGGGTGTTTGCTTTGGGGGGGTTGCAATAAGCCAGCACACCTGTGGACCCCAACACATTGGACCTTTTAAAATGCTCAGAGACTCCCCGAGGCAATGCTGGGTTTATTATTGTAAGGTCGCCTTTCTCTCCTTTCTCCTCACAGCATCACATTGCCTGCCCTGTCTTTCTTTCCCTGTGATGTTTCCAGGTGACTTTCTCGCTGACGTCGGGGAACATCGGCCGGGCTTTTGAGATCCGTACCACAAACAACACCTACGGCGAGGTGTTTGTGGCACGGCCGCTGGACCGGGAGCTGCTGGATCGCTACACCATACGGGTAAGCACCAAACCACCTCGCTTACCTCCTTGGGCTCCTTCTGGTTTGGGCATCGAGGCTGTTTTCTTGGGGCTGTGAGCTTAAAAATAGCATTTTTTTCAAAATCCATCCCCAACTGCAGATCCAAGCCTCAGATGGTGGCGTGCCTCCCCGGAGGAAGGAGCACACTCTGCGAGTGAACATCCTCGACATCAATGACAACCCCCCCATCATCGACAACCCCTTTGGCTACAACGTGAGCGTGAGTGAGGTGAGCACCCAGCCCTGCTCCTCTCCTTCCGTCCTCCCAATGGAGTTGTCCCCACCTGCCTTGTGGTCAGACCTCACCTTGGATGATTTAAGGGTTGGTGGCCCCTTGCAAACCTCACCTTGGGTCATTTAAGGGTTGCCGGCCCCTTGCAAGCCCTCACCTGTGATGGCCTCCTAGTTTCCGTCTAGGAGAGAACTCTGCAGGCAACTTAAGCCCATGAGGCTGCAGGGACCAGCAGGAAGGAGAAGTGGCTACACACCCATGGAAATGCCACCGAAGTGACACAAGAGGCGGCGCGGCGCAGAATAGGAATTGCTTTCAGGAAGCAGCTCGGCAAGAGCTAGATAATTAAGCAATAAAACACAATCAGGCGTGAGAAAAGACAACTTATTTCCTGACAGTTTAATTCCTGGACCGGGGGGTTCTCAATTTGATGATGAAAAATGAAATACAAGTAATAGCCAGTGACAATTAGCTGTGAGGAAGTGCTGCTCATGATTAATAGCTTTGCATTAAAGTTATTGCTCTGTTAGGATTTTCTTATCTATTTAATACATGTTCAGAGCTGGTTGAAGAACAGAATTTCTGTTTTGATTTCCCCCGTAATGGGACTATCCAAAAATAATTAGCCGAGCTCTGAGTCCATTACACAGCCTTCACCTTTGCACACACACTGGTTTTTACACTCTTTCGGGCTGTGCCAGCCTAGAAAGGACCTAATGCACAGCTTTCCGTGGCAGGGAATCAAACCGGCTCATTGCAACAAATGGGAGATGCTGTAAGGTAAGGAAAAAGAGGTGCAATTTTGGCGTGCAGCGGCAGCTGGCTTTGGCGACTTAACAGCAAATGTCGCCTGCTAGTTTTATTCCATTTCTTTTTAAAAGCTAATGTAGAAAACACATTTCATTTCAGAGTTTCAAACCAAAAAAGATCGGAGCACTCAAGCAAAGGGCAGAGCCTGCCATTGCTAAGCCTGTGGCTGATTCTCAGCTGAGCTATCAGTGGCAGGGCGAGTAGCCTTGGTTAATTTTTTGCATGAAGATGCATCTATTAGTAAAACATCATTTGCAATAAGCACTGCAAAATCGGCATCCAGGAGCTGGTGAAGGAGAGCAGCCTTCTGCTTGGCTGCTGGGTGTTGGGGCAGCGAGTTTGAAGCCTCAAGCACCCCAACGCCTGGAAAAACCCTGCTTTATATTACAATTATATTATTAAAGTTATTATGTATTTTACATGTTATGAGGTGCATGTGATATTTATGTCATGGATCTCTGCCGCTCACCCCGCTGCCTCTCACCCTGCAGAACGTCGGTGGCGGCACGGCAGTGGCCCAGGTACGCGCCACCGACCGGGACATTGGCCTCAACAGTGTCCTCTCCTACTACATCACCCGCGGGAACGAGGACCTGACCTTCCGCATGGACCGTGTCACCGGCGAGATCGCCACCCGGCCCTCCCCACCGGACCGCGAGCGGCAGAGCTTCTATAGCCTGGTGGTCACCGTCGAGGACGAGGGCAACCCCTCCTTGTCGGTGAGCCACCCAAATGTGCTTTTCAGGGGGAGGATGGAGCTGGGCAGCACTGTGGGAGCGAGCCTAGCGTTGAGACATCGAGCACGGAAGGGGCGAACAGGCAAAGGGCATGATGTTTTGGTGACCCAGCCAATTTGGGTTATGACTCGGGGTCCAAATCTGCTGAGTACAGGTTTGATTCAGAGCCTCCTTTGGCACCTGGTCCTGCAGGACCCTCTCTTCGGGGTTCTTCGGCAGTTCGGGGAGCTGCCGTCCCCCATCTGTAAATGTCAAAAATATCAAGACCATCCCAACGGGCCAGCATGCCGGTAGCTGCAGGAGTTGTCCTGCCCACCAGCTCCTCACGCTCTGAGTCTGAAAGGTCTCGGGATGTTGCTCTCATCCGTCTCAGGGCAGGAGGTGGCTGGAACAGCAGCTGAACCACGGTTCAGCTCACCATGGACCAGTGTGTGTCTGCTCCGGTGATTGCAAACGAGATGAGCTCCGATAATTAGCACTACAACCATGGCGGTCCCCGCCGTGTGAGATTTGGGCAGCTCATTAGTCGCGTTGCTGCCATCCGGAGTGCCCTGCCTGCAGTGAGCAGGGTCTGGGCATGCGTTTGGGGGCTGGTACGAGACCCCATCCATCATCCTTCGGTCTGGGGAGGTGGCCACCTTGCTTTTTAGCTACCAGCATGGAGGAGAGCCCAGCGGGGTAACTGCATTTGCTGCAGCCTGGCTTCTCTCCCTCACACCTTCCCCGCTCCACGATTAGCAAGTCTCGTTATTCGTGCCTTTAAGGAGGACTCTGGTGTGGGAGAGTCAAACAAGCAAATAACATTTGGGGCATTTTCCAGCCCCGAGTCCCTCCTAACACCACGGCTCTGCGAGGAGGTGTGCAAGTGCCTGCGTGCACAAAGCAAGCGCAAATTGTGAGACGGGGAGGCATGACACCCTGCGCAAAACCCTACCATCCTTCCTCTCCCCCACCTCCACCTATCTCTCACCATCTCGCTGATCTCCCGGCACAACTCTCGCTGCAAAGCCCTGCTCTACGTTTTGAAGAAACAGGTTGCAACCAGCAGTGCAAACTGTGGCTTTGCACTCTCAACTACTCCCTCCCAGGTAGTTCACACGCCTGCGTGTGCATCACCGTCTTTTTCTTAAGCCACACTGCCACTATGGCTTAAATCTAGGCAAGTCTCTGTCTCCAAAATGAGAGAAGGCAGCTTCGTGTTACTGCAGCAACCGATGCCGCCAGCTCCTCCCAGACGGATCCCCATCACCCCGGCACCCTGGGAACGTCCCTGATGCTGCGTGGTGAGGAATGCTGTGCACCGAGCCGGCAAATCCCATTGCCATGGCAATGCCCTCTTCCCTTCCTGGTGCTGGAGAGGACAAGTGACCCAGCTTATCACCTCACACTGCCAAAGCGGTGTCCCAGCAGCCTCGCTTGTCCTCAGGGTTTCTGCTGCGTGACCACCAGCGCAAGTTATGCCAGCAGCGACGATCAAAATCCCACCACGCTGAAGCGAAACAAAGCGTCCAGTGACCGGAATTCTGAGCTAGAGAGTTTCGGGCCTTTTCAGAGCTTGAGGACACTTAGGTCTTGTGAAAGGCTGTCCCGCCTGTCGCTTGGTGACTGCTGGCCTCATGCCTGGGTGATGAAATGATGCCTGTCGGGAGTTTGTCACCTACTAGAAACTTTGGTTTCACAACTAAGTCTAGGCTGATGCAATGATGCGCAGAAGGGGATTATTGTTCGTAATTCGTACGTCCCTCCATGTGCTTCAAGATTTGGCCTTCTGAGAACGGGAGAGGCAGAGGAGACAGAGCTGGGACAGGACTTGGAAGTCCCGTGGTGATCTGTGATACCCAGGACAGCAAGGGTGCATGGAAGAGCGGCCATCCTCTTGGGAGCTGGAAACGCAGGGGCAAAAGGGTAAAATGCTGATGACAAAAGGACAGCATTTACCCAAAAAAGCATTGCAGGAAAGAAAACCTTCACAAGCTGGTGAGATGCAACTGGAAAGTCTTGGTGTCCTTCTGTGGGAATTGCAGGAGTCACCCGGGCTCTGTCTGGCCCTGGTGCAAGCCCGCAGCTGCACCTCCCCAAGGGCTGGCCCTGCTCCGGAGTCTTTGAGATGCTTCCCGCAGCAGAAGGAAGGATGTCTGCCCAGGGGAGCTGCGGCACCCACGTGCGCTGGAGCAGGGCTCCTCCTGGCAGCCGCAGACCCAGGCATCAGCAGCTGCAGCGAGGCAGGGTGGATCGGCAAAGCTGCTCCTCACCGCCCAGATGCCTATCTCGTAGCCGCCCCCAGCTAGGGCTGCTTCAGCCTCTGCTGTTTCTGTTCCCGTCCGCCCGCTCTGAAACAAGAGTTCAGGTGAAGCGCCGCGGCTCCTCGCTCTCCCGTCAGCGAAGCCCTGAGTGCTGATGCAGCGGAAAAGAGCTGGCAGCGGGGCGCCAGCTCGACGTGCGTTCCCAAGCCAGGCGCTTGCAAGAGCTGGTGGGACCCGGCAAGGTCCGTGAGGGCATAAGCATCTTGCTGGGTCACCTTCACCATAAGCATCCTGCCCGAAGGTGCAGCACCGTGCCATCTCCTCCACCGGTGATGGGGGCCAAGGTGGGGTGCCAGCACCCAGCGTGCCGGGGCTCCTGTTCCAGCATGTGTGGAAGGCTGGGTAGCTATCGCCTCTTTCCCCTGAAAGTCTTCAGTTTTCCTTCTGGCAAGCTTTCCAGGTGGGAAACGGTCCCTGATGCCACGCAATGCCGCACCGGTGCCTCTGGCAGAGAACGTGGCTGCTCAGCTCACCTCTGCCTGCCCACCGCACATGCCTGTGGCACGGGGCATCCCGAAAAATGCAATTCCTGCAGCACAGAGAGAAACGTGTTTCCAACAAAGCTTTATTCTGTCGTCAAACAGTGCATTCATTAGCAAACGGAGAGACTTGGAGAGGGTTTCAAAGCGGTTAGGACCCGTGGGCAGGCAAACCCCCCCGTGCCTTTCCGGCTGCAGCCGCTGGGATGGGGAGAGGGAAGTGCTGGAGGCACTGGGTGAGCTTCCCCAGCAAAACCGGGAAAGGGGCTGAGCCGTGGGTGGCGATAAAACACAAGTGCCGTGCTCAGGAAGTTACGTCCGCAGTGGGGGCATTGGTGCTGGCTTCTCCTTTATCCCTCTGCCTGTGGCCAGACCATCTTGAAGTTGCTCTTGCTGAAGCCAACACCGGATTAATCAAATCCTGCAGCGGGCCAGGGTTTCCCTGGCCCATTGCAGAGGCAAGTGCTGTTTCCTCCAGCCACGTAGTGTGAAAATTCGGCGTGCTGCCGGGGATACTCTGCCCGGGCACGCTGCCTGGTACAGCTATTGCTCAGGTCTGACACTGTTTTGGTATGACTAATGTTTATGTTTGTCTAGTGGCAATTTTTTTCCCATTTTACAATAAAAACAGAAGCAAGAGGAAAAAAACCCAAACACACCCTTCAAGTACCAGTGTCTACCACAAGGTTTTATCTCCTCGCCGGGGACCGAGTCACACTGGAGCCTGACCCACGGCTTCTTTTGGATAAGCGATGCTGGGGTGCTGCGTTCGGACAGAGGATGCTGTGAGGGCGCCCGCATCCCCTGGGGCATCACAGGGTCCTCTGGCGTGGCTGAAGGCAGTGGCCCCGGGGACGGCTGCTCTGGCCGTGCTGGCCCCAGGAGGATGGGGGAAGCCAGCCGGAGCGTTCCCCACCGCCCGCTGTGTGCTCCCATGCCTCCGCCTCTCCGCAGGGGCTCTCAGCCACGTCACGGGAACGTCCTCCAACACCATCCAGATGAACTTTCTAATTTGCAGGCATTTTAAAAAAAAAAAAACAAGCAAAAACCATAAATATAATTTTTTTCTTTTAATCAGCACTGATAATGAAACAAACAGAAAGATTAATTCCCTTGATCCCAAGCTGAGGATAAAATTGCAGCAGAAATAAGGCTCCTCCCGCCATGTGTCCAGCTGATAACGCGGCAACTTTGCAAGTCCGTGGCCGTCTCAGAAGGCTGGTGGGGAAGGAGGGCTCCGTCAGCAGCAGGGAGCCTCTCCCCTTCCTGTTTTGCAAAGAAAAAGGTAGTACAAGGTTGGCCGGTGACCCTGTTTTGTCTCGCAGTGGATAAAGTACTTTACCATCTGCTCCTGGCGAGGATGTTCGGTCAAAGATGCAGAAACAGGTTGATGTTGCAGAGCCTAAGCCCCTGGCAATAAGTTAAATCCTCGGGGAGGTTTGCAGGTGCGGGTCGTCCTTCCTTCCCCGCATCCCCAGTTTTCAGCTAGTCCATAAAACGTGAGCAGTACACAGCCTTGATCTTCTTCTCCATAGAAATACATAGTTAAAAACCAAAATCCAGGCAAGAGAGGTTCACTTCCAGCCCCAGGGCAGAGCCAGGTCAGGAGACGAGGGCAGGGCTCCTGCACTCAGCTTCATTTTTTTAAGGCTTTTCTGCCTGTGGCCATGCTGTCCTCCCGGGGGTTCTCGGCTGGGCGAGCATGGCATGGTGGCTGCGTGGGCTCTCCCGGCTGCGGCTGGGGGATGTGGTTTCCTCCGGGGTCTTTAGGCTTTCAAGGAATTTGGTGAGTCGGGAACAGGATCTGGAAAAGGGCAGACCAGGGCTATTAGTCCGGCTTGCAGCTGTGGGGACGCGCTTCGGGAAGTGGCCAAACTCTGCTTTCATTGACTGCACTGGAAGGAGAAGCCTTGGGTCCTTCCCATCTTCAAAGCCCTGGGACTTGATGTCCCACATAATGCAAAGTTCGCAGCCGATATCTAACCCCCCCCTTTCCCATTCACCCCCCTGGCTGCCTCTCTCCTTCCCATCCCTCCCGCAGTGGTCCCCATGGGGGCTCAGCATCGCCAGTCACTCACCCAGCGTTGGGAAGAAGCAGTCCCCGGGGCCGGAGGGGGACAGGGGGGTGCCGGGCTCGGAAAGCAGGTGTCGGCCGGACTCGGAGGGCTGCCGGCTGGCCATGTAGGAGAGCTGGGGTCGGGGCCGTGGCTCTGTGCTCACCGAGGGGACCGCCTCGAAGACGGGGTTTTCGATCCCCTGGGCGCTGCTGCGGAAGAGGAGAGGGTGTGAGGGGTGGGGATTTGTATTTTTATTTCAGGAGCCTTTTTTATCCCCGGGGTTTTGGCTGAGCACTGGGAACAACCAAGCAGGGCAGGGAGCAGGTTCAGGCTGAGAGCAAGCGGGGAGCCTGGCACAGCAGGGAAAGCTTAGCCGAAAGGCACCATGGTTTCGAGCTCTCCTGGGGCGTGGGGAGACGCATGCCCTCAGCACAGGCAAAAAGAAAGGAGGCACTTCCCACTCGGAGGGAGGGAAGAGAAGCAGCAGCTGCCCGGAAAGGGACAGGACCTCGGGCATGCGTGCTGCCAGCATCGCCCTCGCTCTGCCCAGCGAGGATACACTCTGGCTTCAAGGGGAGGGGAGGAGAGGACAAGACCCTTGCGGGGTCCAGGATGCGGGCAGAGGGGGTGTGAGGAGGTCAGGGGGAGCTGGAAGCACATGGGTTTCCTCACCTCTCCATTCTGACGAGCTCATGGGCACCTGCCAAAGACAAAACAGTTGGCGTGCGCACTGGCAACGTGATGCCCAGCGTCAAACCCAAACCCACTGCCAGCGCTGTTTTCTGGTGTCTCATCCGCATCCAATTCCTCCTCTTCCTTTGCATTCCTCCCTCTCTTCCTCCCTTCTTCAGCATCAGGCTCTTCTTTGCTCCCAAACCTCCCTTTCCGCATCCCTGCCGCCTGAGGTCTCCTGCCTCGTTTACTCCCCAGCCCAGCCTCCTCCCAGATTGAAACTGCAGGCTCCAAAGAAGGGGAAGGAGGCGCTTCCGCCAGCACGGGGCCAGGCGAGGCGCAGCTGCGGTGCCTGGGCTGCAGCCCGGCCCGGATGCTCCCACCACCTGCCCGGGACGCCCTCCTGGGGCTCTGCAAAACACTGCCCTGGTGTTTGGCTGGCCCTGCGTTTGTCTGAGCAGCACCCTGTTATTTATTTCCTCATCCCTTTTGCAATAGCCATAGCAGATCCCACACCCCGTGCTATTCGGGAGTGCAGTGAGCATCCCCAGCCGAGATGCACGAGTTTTGGCCCAGACCCTGCCAATGCAAAGCCCCCAGTGGAAACAACCCGTAGCTAAGCTGATCCGGCTTATTTTCTCTTCCAATGCCAGTAGCAAACCGTGCTTCTCTGGAGACACCCCACAAGCAAGTCCCCCTGAGTTTTGCCTTCCCTCTTGGGTTAAATAGCGTCCAGGCGACACCTTGCAGCACAGTGGGGGAGCTGCACCCCAGCCACAGCAAAATGGATGCATGAAGGCACGCGGCCAGTCTTTTCGGCCAGGGGTGGATATCGAAAGCGCAGTTCCCGTTCTCGTGGCTGGCATCGTGCCCACCGCTGCTGCAAAAACCACTTCTCTAAAGGGTTTGCTCAGAGCCGCACAGCCGCCCACCAGCCTTGGTGAGAGTAACCGCAGGGCCCCCAGCTTGCCCAAGGCCTGATGAAATGGCTCTGCTTGTCAAGGTGGTGCCCCCTTTCTGCTTAATTACTGAAATCACTGGGAGTCGAGCACAGGCAGGAGCTGGCAGCTGGCTGCACCTCGGCACTGCCTGGTTTTCTAGGGCTGGGGCAGTGGGGAGAGAGGTGACTTGCTGCAGTCCTATTGCCATAGAAATGTAAGGGGTCTTTTTAAAGATTAGGGGGGGGGCAAAAGCACAAATAATGCTTTTTCAATCACTCAGGAGGCAAAGGTGCTATTTCGCCTGTGCGGTAGAGGGAGAGATGAGTAAATGAGCCGGCTCTCGCAGAGGATGGGGAGGAAAGGGCTCGGTGGGGAGGGGGCCTGGTAGCATCTTTGCAGTCTTAGTGCCCCCAGCACGCTCCCGGGGTGCCTTGCAGGCATCACAGGCCCCTCTCCTACCCCACACTCCTCACCGCAGCCTGCAGGCATGCCAAGCCCTTCCCAGGGCTGCTTTGCAGGAGGCACCTGGCAGGGACCTGACTTTGGGCTACCTTACACAGTGGCTGTGGGACTCAGGGCAGCCGAACCCACCGACCCCAGTGGGACACGTCCCATCCCGTAAAGGCCACACCGATGCAGCCCGGGAGATGAGATGGGTGTCCCTGCTGGCGGCTGGTGAGGGAAGGGTACGTACGTCTGCTGCTGACTGCTTGTCTCTGCTTGTAAATCAGGAGCAAGATGAGGGGCAGGCAGAGGATGCCCACGATGCAGGCGCCCGTTGCCAGCGCGGCGGCCGTGATATCTGCAACAGAAGACGGCAGAGCTGGAGTGGGCAGCGGGGAGGGTTCACCTTGCGTTTCCTTGGTTTCCTCAAGCCGTAGCAGAAGCAGCAGGCAACACCGGCGTTGCCCCATGCTTGATGCAACGAAGCTCCCGCATGCACAGGTGGTCCGCTCCTAGCGGGATTCGCACTGGGGTGCATTGCCGGTTGCGGAGATAAGCTCTGAGACATCGGCTTAGGACCTTGACCAAAGTCCTTCATTGCTGGAGGACCCAAGGTCTTTCTTTGGTCTTTGAGATACGAGGAGAGAAGCAGGGACCTTGATAAAGCCCTTGAAGTCAGCAGAAAGGCTCCCCAGAAAGGCTGACAGCCTTCGGGCATGTCTGTGGCCAGCAAGGTCCATGTGGGACGGCTTGTGGCAGGGTCGAGGGCTGCCTAAACCAAGGGCAGATTCAGCTCAAGCCCTCCTCTCCTGCGCATCTGTCTGGGGAAGCAGCCTCTTGCTCTGGGTGTGTTTGGGGCTGGGGGATTTTTTTCCCCCTTTTCTTTTTTGCCTGGCAGGACAAGGTGTCCCAGCATTTGGGACTGAGGGTTTGAGACAGAAAGCACTACTCGTGGGGAGGATGGTGCAGTTTCCCATGGCTGGGCTGGCCCCAACCCTGCTGCAAACCGATTTTAGCAAAATCTGCCCATTTAGCAGACAGCAAACGGGGTTAGAGAGAGAGATGGAGAGACCACCTGCATAGCGAAGTGTGGGCACCTCCAGTGTCTAGACACAGCGCCGGGGGAACCTCATGTTGTCTGAGTGCTCAAGCAAGATTTGGGTTTCCCCTGCTAGAGCATCTCTGCTCGGGGAGAGGTGGCATGGGCTTGGGACGGCAGCGGGGTGTTGCAAGAGGTTCTTGCGACTCTTTACCTTTCTGTCCCTTCCCATCTGCTTGTGGCAGCGGCTGCTAAATCCCCGATCGTGTTTGGGGGGAGGGGGCTCAGATGCTTTGTAACCACAGGGTGAATGATCTCCACAGGCTTCGGGACAGTCACGTCCGGGTGACGTGGAAACACGGGCCAAAGGAGGCTCTCCTCAGCCTGAGGATGTGCCTGTCAGATGCACCCCATGGGGACAGCCTCGGAAATCACCCTCCCAACACCCGACTGTGAGGTTGCATCTGGACACTGGTGTGTTTATAGCAAGTGGCCATCCCTAGTGAAATACACGGGCCAGGATGTTGAGCAGTGTGTTGGAGAGAAGGTTTTTTTCCCTTTACCTTTGCTGGTGGCGGCATGAAACGTGCAGTTTTGAAGCCCTCCTCTGCCTGCGGAGGAGAAGAGAAAAGCATGTTAGATCTCAGGGGATTTGCTCAGGTACCGCAGAGCTCCCACACGTGCTAGCTGGGCTTGCCTTTGCTCACCGGTATTGAGAAAATCAGACCACAGCATCCCAAAAGCAAGAGTTTAATCCTGGGAAGCTTACACTGAGATTCCTGCTGCAAGACCCCTTTTCCCTTGCGGCGACAGCGCCCGTCCCTGGCCCCGCAGGCTCTTTTTTTTTTTTTGGTCTAAAAGAAAAAGTATCTATCCTAACGTTGCAAATCAAGGGCAGGGGATGCCTCCCCCTCCAGCTCGTGCCTCCCTGGGCAGCTCTCCCTGCTGGGCTGCTGCCCTGAGGTTATCTACAAGCCTTGCGTCCCGAGCAATGCCTGCAGCCCTTCCACTTGGGCTTGCCTGCCAGCCAGCTCCTTTTATGTTGAGGTTTGTTTTCCTCTCTTCCAGGAAGAGGTTACGGAAGATCAGTGAAACTATGTAGCATGGATTTTATTGCGTTCCAGCCTCTTGATTTATTTTTTCTTTTCCTTTTTTTTTTTTTTTTTAATGTTCCAGCGCTCTCTGGCCCTAAGTCAAACCTTCAACATCTGCTGCTCTTTGACTCTTGCAGCATGGCTTGGGCTTTCAGCATCAGCATGGCCTGCCTCCCCAGCCCCCATGCTGCACCCCAGCACCCTCCACCAGCCCTTATCTGCCGCCTTGCCCCGACGCACCCCAGCATGCACGCGGGACTGGCAGGGGCTCCCCTTGCCCCCCCCTCACCTTGCTGGATTTGCAGCTCCACGAAGCTGTGAGCGACCTGTAGGGTGTGGGGCTTGCCGTGCTCCCGCCTGGCCTCCACAGCGTAGCAGCAGTAATTCCCGCTGTCCTTCAGCGTCAGGTTCATCACCACAATGTGAAAGGCACCGTGGTGGTCAGGGACAAACTCTACCCCATGATGGTTGGCTTGCTCCCCGAGGGAGGATTTTTGGGTGCCGTTGCCTGGCGGCTCGTGGTGCCTGCCCAGGTCATGGTGCAGCTCCTTCTCGGTGACGTTGCGGATGTGCTTCTTCTCAGAGCAGCTCTGGTCACCGTTGCTGCTGAAGTACCAGGTTTTGTAGAGGAGGTCGTGGCGGTTGGCAAGGGGACCGCTGATCCGGCAGGTCAGGGTGACGTTCTGGCCCTCAGGGCAGACGCAGAGCGAGTACGGGGTGGTGATCAGGAAAGCTGCCGGCCCTCCTGTCGGGGAGAAGGCACGGCGGCTGAGTCAGACCCTACAGCCCTGGGTCTACCCCGAGTTCGTAGCAAAATGGGGATCCCTCCCTGAACAAGCACTGCAAACCCCACCACCGATGTTGGCAGAGTGATGGCTAGGGGTTGCAGAGAGCAATCAGAGAGCGTGAACACCAGCCTGCAGGCAGAGGGAAAAAAGCCTTCACCCATGCCCTTAGGTCAAGAAAAACTCATGAGCTCCCCGTATCCCAAGAGAAGGGAGATGGGAAGCACGGCGCGAGCCCTTCGCTTGCTCTGTAGCAACATCCCAGCAGGGCTGGGAGCACAACTTCACCCTAGAAATAAGCCCTGGAGGAGAGGCATGCTTTAAATATAGCTGAGCATCGACTTTTAATAGCAGCAGGGAGGCAGAAGTTTGCCCCGGGGCTGGCAGAGCGGAGGGGTGTGGGGCAGGGAGGTGGGAGTCTGCCCCAGACGCCTGCTTATGGGGCACCAGACCTCTGCAAGGCAGGGCAGCAGGGTACGGCTTGCAATTGAGGAAATACAAGTGCTGCTGAGCCGGCTGCAACTAAAAAGGAGAAAAAAAAAGAAAAATAAAATAGCTAGGAGGAGCCTGTGCCTCCTGAGATCAGGCGGGGAGCGGGTCCCACCCTGCTTGTTTTTCAGCCCCTGGGGAGGAGAAGGGGGAACTGGCCGACACCGACTGTGAGGAGCTGCTTGAAAATGAAAACAATTTTCAGAAAGAAATCCCTGACCGCTGCCGGCTACAAAACATGTAGTGGGAGGCCTGGCAGAGGCGCAGGAGCATGTCGAGGAGGGGATGGTGGGAAGCAGAGGAGCGTACCGCAGTGTTACTTGTCCGGTCCTAGCACGCCGGTGGAGGCTACTGGTGGGTAAGGGGAGCTGTGCACGAGGGGAGAGAAAAGAGCAAATATGGGCGAGTCTTTGGTGCTCTGGCCCCACCACCGCTTTGTGTTTGCAGAAGTGCAAACGTCACCTTCGAAAGCTGAAGAAAAAGTAGATTCTGGGTTCATTTGCTTTGAATTATTAAGAAAAGGAGATTCCTGGGGCTGGTTTGCAACAGAGAAGATGGTATAAGGACAAGAAGTTATTTTATTTTGGTAACATCCTGTTGTGCCATTAGCTCCGCCACCGTTTCACTTTGAGGTTTTTCACTTGCTATATCAGGCAGGCGTCAATCACAGGTGGGGTGTGTTGTGCCTGCCCGCAAGCCATCCAGCCGGGCGAGAGGCTCCCCATTGCCAGGCTGCCCAGAGAGCATCCTCCTCTGTGCAGGGTCACCACCGTCACCACCCCGACACAGGGCTCCGCTTGAGAGAGCGAAAGCGAAAATGTCCCCCTTGCCTTCCACCCCTCGTGGTTATTTATGGCTTTAGGACGATGGCCATCTCTAAGCCCCGTGAGAACAGCCATGAAGCACCTGAGTCCCAGCAGCCTGCCTGAGGGTGCTTTGCAGGGAGAGGGGGGTTTGGGGAGGGGATCTGCCCCATCGGACCCTCCCCCTCCCACCCCGGTCTGCAGCACATGGTGCCAAGGAGTCCCGCAGAGCCATGACCTTTGCCAAACCGCTCCAGCTAATTGCTCCGGCTTCCTGCCGGCGCCTCAGCCTGCTCCCCACGGTGCATGCAGCAGCACATCCCCGGGGCTGCTCTGGGGCAGAGGTTTGCATGGCCCGAGCTCAACGCTGCCCCATTTCTGCTTGTTTTCAAGCCCCGGCTACTCCCCGTCCTCGGATGCTGCTGGGGCTGGGATGCTTGGCCGGGCTGGCTGAGATTTGGCATGCAGCGGAGCGGGTCCCCCACCTCCTTGCCAGCATTCCGAGCACAAAAGGCACCTCAGATGTGTTTCTCAATACCTGCTGCAACGGGAAGTGCCTCATTCACATCGGGGGTCCCCCGGGAGCCAGGGGAAGGGAAGCCAGGGGTCTATTGGAGGAAGCCGCACTTCCAACACCTTGCAAAAGCATCTGCGGGAGTCTTTGTTTTCCACCCCCCCCACCCCAACCCCCCCCAAATAAAACGGGGCCGTCCCACTCATCCCCGCACAGTTTGCAAAGCCATGCCTTGCTAAACCATCCAGCCTCCACCTCCGGGGCTTGATGGGGACCGTCTGGATGGAAAGTCAACACAGCCCACGCTTTCGGCAGCAGCACCCAGCCATGGGGAGGGGCAGAGG
Source organism: Fregata magnificens (assembly GCA_013389945.1). Classification (NCBI taxonomy): domain Eukaryota; kingdom Metazoa; phylum Chordata; class Aves; order Suliformes; family Fregatidae; genus Fregata; species Fregata magnificens. The sequence goes on from WAAD01024644.1 coordinate 551,654, forward strand.
TTACCACGTGTGCGAAGCCTTCGGCATTACCAACTTCCCTTCTTTCTTCCGAGCAGGGGAAGGCTTCCAAAAGCCATTGAGTAGAGGAGAAAACAGCTGGAGAAGAGAGCTGGCAAGACACGGCGTGTCCCATAGCAGTGCCAGGGAGATTGTTGTTCCCTCCCCAAGATGTAACGAGGTTTTAAAGCCGTGCTAGATGCCAGATGGTGCCCGGAGAAAATGTCTTCTCTCAGCGTCTTTACACTAAAGCTCATGGATCTTAATCTCCCTTGGGTGCTGTGAGTTTCTTCCATGCCCAGACCCCAGGTTTCGCTCCATCCCATCCTGGTCAGACCATTCTCTTTGAAGTCAGCACTGCTGGCAAATGCCAAAATAAAGCCAGATGCCCGTCTCCAACTGAGAGAGCCTGGACCCGTCAAGGTCCAAGCCAAGAGTTGTCAGCTTGTCACCATCTGGTAAAGACAGAGGAGGTCTCAAGCGGGTGCCAGAAGTGCCCCTCTTCCTTTTTGGCACCTCGGTATCTTCGGCTCCAACCCATGGCGTTGCATCGGTGCGGCGCAGAGTCCGGTGCAGCACTGGTACATCCCCAGTGCTGGCACCACTACCTAACTTGAAACCTGGGAGCTCTCCTTTCAGAGAAAATGAAATGCAAAAAAGTGCTAATACCAAGGAGCCTGTGTTGCTTTGCCAACCAACAACTTAAATAAAACAGGATTTCATGCCAAATTCTGGGTTGCTGACCAAAAGCCTCTCCTGGCTGCTTCTCCTAACTTTGGTCCCCCGCTCTGGCAAGCAGGTGCTTGGTTTACACTCCTGTGACTTACAGAAGTGATTTCCACATCGTGCCACCTCTTTCCACTCCAGGGAAATCTGGGTGGGAGGGCTGCAGCCTTTGGAAGGGCTCACCCACCGCAGAGGAGGCGCTGCTGGAGAGAAAGCGGCTGCTCAGTGCCGGAGCGAGGAACCCGGCTTTAATTCCTCTCCTGGGAGCTTTTGTAACAGCCTCACATGAAAGTGCCACAAGCCCCATCGTCACTGTGCTGTCCTTATGCTTCAGAGTTATCAGCCGGGTGAGATGTGCAGGGGCATCAATAACTCGGCACAAGTAACTACAGCAGGAAAAGAAAAAGGAGAGAAAAAGCTTACTGAAGATGCCAGAGACACCCGTGTTAACGGCCCTCATCTCCCACACCCTGAGGAGCCAAATGGCTTTTCAGCGGTGGGGCCGATCCCTGGGTACCCATCACTCGCAGGGAGAGCAGCCTGGAGCTGCTGCACCTGCCGGAGGGTCCTGCCTTGTTCCTCTTCCAGCACAGCCCTGGCTTGGGAACAGGGTCACAACACAGCGTTTGCGCTTGGGATGCGATTTTGGAAAGCCCAGCTCAGCTGCCATCCTTTGGGTGGAAAGGAGCCACTTCCCCATCCACCTAGCTGCCGGCGTCCCCAAACCGTGTAGGAGCTGGATGTCTCCAAGGGCTCTACTTCTCCATCAAGCCCTGCTAAAATTAGCCAGGGGTTCAGAAAGTTTTGGCAGGCGCGTGGTTGCATGAAGCTCAGTTCCTCTGGCACCAGGCTCACATTGAACGTCGGTGTCCAAGCTTGTTGTGTTGCAGAAGGCTTGATGTTCAGTCCTAGCACCCCAGATGCGTAAATGAAATAATCTAAAGCCCCATGGAGATGCTGGGAATCACTCCCTGATGTCGAGAGGCTCAGATGAGAAGCAAAGCACACTTCAATCCACACCAGCCTTGCTGTCCCAGAGGAGAGAGGAGAAGGGACCCCCTGCCCCATTGCAGGGGGGGGCATCATTTCTTCCTGGGGATGTGGTGGCAGGAATCCTGGAGGCAATCACTTTGCCATCCCCGGACAGAGGGAGAAGCCAAGCCCGATAGGATGCTCATCCTCCGCCTGCGCAGGGCAGGGAGGGACCATGGTCCTTCCCAGCTTCGTTCTCTGACCCTTCATCCATAGACGAACTGTGGTTTTAATTGCCACCGCCCCTGTTTCACCGCCTGGCCCCGGAGCCCCGGTATGGAAACGCTGCCTGCCAGGGCTGGTGCAGAGTCAGGCGTGAAGCAGCCCCCCTCCCAGAGCATCCCCTCGCTGTGCTGGCGAGCAGCTGGTGAGCTTCCAGCGCTGGGAAGTGCTCGCTCAGGGGAAGGAAAACTCGGCGGCCGCACACGACGGCCCTGGCCCGGCCGGCTGCCCACCCAGAGAAGCTGCCCGGCACGTCCCAGCAATTACGACGGAGCGGAGCATCCTTAGAGAGGGCATCCTGGCCCTGCTCACACAAACCACCTCTCTCCGCTCCCCCTAGGGCTGATGAAAGGCTCCTTTCACTGCTGCACGGCCAGGGACCTCCCCAGTGCCGGGGCAAAGTGCTGTGCAGGAACAGGGCAGCTTTTCCAGCTCGGGATCCCCGGCGGGGGGCTGGCAGGGACAGGGCGTGCTGCTTTCCTTCCACGCACATTCAATCAAAGTGAAGGAGGAAGGAGGAAAACCCAGTCCCAGAGTTTTAAAACAGCAGCTCCCCTGTGGCCTCTTTCCCCCGACGCAACCGGCATCGCGTGAAACGCTGGCTTGATCCCCCCACTCCGAAATCACAGGGTGAGAAAGTAAATAACCCCCCAGATGCCCCAAATTCCTCATGCCGAGGCACAGCCCCGGCTGGGCAGACGCGGTGGCCCAGCGAGGAGAGTTTCTCTGTATGGGGAGGAGAGGACAGCAAGCTGGAGCTTACCGTGGGAAGCGAGCAGGCAGAGCGCGGCCAGCAGCAGCCCAGGCCGGGGGGACGTCGCCTCCATCGCGGCTGGGGCGGCCGGAGGAGCTCGCCTCTCCGGAGCCGCCCGCACGCTCTGAGCAGCGGCAGCTGGACTTGCACACACAGGAAATTTCATTGAGATATTGCACGCAGCAATGGAGAGAACTGCGAGCACCCCCAGGAGGTGAGATGCGGCAGGGAGCTGCAGGCGGTCGGGGGGAGCGGCAACAGCCCCACGGAGCACCCCACGGGTGGGTAACACTTCAGTCCCCACCTGTTTGGGCAGCAGTGGGTTCATCTGCTGGTTTTTTCCCTTACAGCATCGCAGGGGGTAGCTTAGAGCACCCTGCGTGCGTTTTCGGGGTGCGCAGCTGAGGAGGTAGCTCACTGCGCTGGGGGAGCTGTGGGTGCTCAGTCACAAGGGGCTAGGTGCTGGTCCCCATCCCTTCACCTGTGGGAGCTGATCCCCTGGGGCCAATCTCCAGCTTGCTTGATTAAAGCGCATTTTGCTTATAAGTATTGTTTTTCCTGTGTTTGCGAGGATTAAGCGGGCAGAAACCCTCCTGGGATGAACAGGAGGCAGGTAGAGGGAAGGGTAACTCAAAGCGGTGCCAGCTCAGGGAAGGGAACGGAGCTTTCCCCAAAAAAAGGGGAGCAAAGCGTCCCCCTCCTGCAGCCTGTTTGCACAGCGGGGGCCTTACTCTGCCCTCAAATAGCAACGCGGCACCACAGGCTGACTCACATAACTCCTCCTGGAGCTTTGCTTCAAATTCAAAAGGCACCGATGAAATCTCCGGCCACCTCGTTTCAAACAGTGCAGGCAGGTGCCTGTTCCCTGGAAAGTGGAGCCTGGAGACACGTGGAGGTTTGCAAACCACAGGAAACTTTGCTGCTAACCTGCTCTGAATTTGGAGCACGCAGTGAAATAGAAAAGTAGCTAATTACCGTGTGGCTTTGTGGTTTTTACAGCAAACACGTCTGTGATGCTCTCATCAAAAATGTAACCCTTGTCTGGCAGGAAGAAATTCGTCGCTGGGGGAAGGTGTAGGCACAAAGTCCAGAGACTCCAAGAAAATGGCTTATCTGTCTTGAGACCCCCATCTCTGAGCTGAGACCTTAGGCAGGGTGGCACACTCTTGTCACCTCCCCATCCCCACGTGTGCCCCCATGGTGACACAACCAGAAGACACGCTTCAGCAAGGACATCCAAGTGCCTGTGCAGGGTCAGATACAGCTGGAAGAGGGTCAGGACAGGCTGAGCCTGACCAGAGGTGAAATTGGGGTTAGCAGGTAAATGATGGGACCTGAAGGAGAGGAGGCCGGGTGTCTGAGATGCTCATTTTTGTTCTTCTCCTGAGCCATGGCAACATCATCTCCAGGTACTTTCCATCCTACCATGTTGCCACCCAAGGTGTCCCCAACGTCAAGGTGAGGACTCACACAGGCCTCCTCCAAAGGCAGCGAGGCCTGATGGGGTTCAACCTCTGGCTTTCCCTCTGCCGTGGGTGAAAAGCAGAGGGATCCCACAGACACATGCTTTGCTTGGGAACAAGAGTGTGATTTAATCTCTGTACGTTTATCTCTGTACCCAACCGTTACCTGGAGATGCATCTGCAGCCACGCCTCATTTCGTTTTGAGCCCTGCATCCCGTTTGTGTCCTTGGCAAGGTTGAGCCCACATTGGTCATTGACCTTGACAGGTCCAGCCGTCCCCAGCCAGCCCCAGGGGTTGTGGAGCCAATCCCTCCACGGTGCTTAACGCCATGTCCCCATGTCCTGCAGGCCACCACCATGGTGTACGTCACCGTCCTGGACGAGAACGACAATGCTCCCGCTTTCTGGCAGCAGCTGTATGAGGTGACCCTTGACGAAGGTCCTGCCACGCTCAACGCCACCCTCGTCACCATGCAGGCGCTGGACCAGGACGAGGGACCCAACGGCACGGTTGTGTACGCCATCGCTGAAGGCAACATCTTGGGTACCTTCCACATCAACAGCACCACGGTCAGTAAGGATGCCAGCCCCATCCTGGCCGTGCCCCCATCCTGCTCCCCTCACTCCTGGCCACTCTCCCCTCACCTTGCAGGGGCAGATCCGCACGGTGAAGGAGCTGGACTACGAGATCAGCCATGGGCGCTACACCTTGATCGTCACTGCCACCGACCAGTGCCCCATCATCTCGCGCCGGCTGATGTCGACTGCCACGGTAGGGAGCTGCCGGCAGGGTTGCGACACCGCGGCCTCTTCGGGGTCGAGGAGTTCCCCCTCGTGCGAGCAGTTTCACATCTTCTTCCCAGTGGTCACCCGTCGCTTTTCCCAGCTGTGGACAGTTTGCCCAGTTGCTGTCACCCCACTCCCTCATGGGGGTTGCAAAACAGGGACATGGGCAAGGGTCGCTCGTGGGTTAATTCGCCCAATTATTTGGTCCTGCAAAGACACAAACAGAAGGAATTCCCTGAATTGCTTTTAAGTTGCATTATGTTGTCTTTAGAGGTCCCCGTGGTTCTTCTTGCCTGAAGGCACAGTAGATAGTAAAGCATTGCTAGAGCATTAATTTCTGCTTCATCTTTATCTTCTCAGATTATTTATCTGCTTTTTAAATTCCTTTTTTGTTTCTTGTATGGAGGTTATTTAAAGCCTCTAGTCATTTTTGCTGCTTCTCTCTATAGCTCTTCAGTTTCTCCTGGACCACAGTGACCTGAACTTAGTACACTGGTCAAAGTGTGGGGAGGGCAGACTAGTAGCTCCAAAGCAAATGTTCTACAGGAATTGAATAGACATACTTTTGTGACCAAAACCAAAAGTTGACGGGTTGTACGGCAGACATTGTCCATGCCCAGGATGATTTTAGGGTCTGCAAGTGGAAGGGGTCGGTTAGATCTTCTACCTTGGCTCCCTATGTATGATGTGGACCATTGTGCCAAGTGTTTGCTAGTCCCCCAAAAGGAGATGATAGGTTTTTATGTGTGAAGAAAAAAGATAAACTGAAGGGGAGACACCGATGTGGGAGATTTCCATGGATAAAATCTGTCCCTGCGAGCCCGGCAGCACTGTGATCCATGCTGGGGCAGATAGGAAGCCTTCAGATGTGTGCATCTGATGCTGCTGGAGATGCCTTCCTGGCCCAGGAAAACTGCAGTGGAAACCTCGAGATCTTGGGTTTAACTGCTGGCGGGGAAGGCAGCAGCTGCTAGCATGTTGCAGGCAAAGGCAGAGCTTTCCCTGCTCTTGACCCAAGCAGCGACACGAGCTTGGAAACCCCTCCAGCAACAAGTATCAAAGCTAGAAGGGATAGGAAACACCCTCCCTACACGGCCCAGGGAGTTTGTGCCAGCACCGAATGAAAACAAAGCTTTTAGGAGGAGGTTTAGTGATTATTTAAGATTCCACCCTGATAAGGCATACCAGTGTTTGTTTTTCTCCACTGCTAGGAAACGGAGCAGACACTCAGATATACTCTTCTGTAAAGATTAGATTTAGCTAGTAACAAATGCCCGTCGGATGGATTTTACTATCCTTTAACCCAGGAGGTCGGAAAGCTCCTCATTATTTTCAGTATCTTGCTCTTAACCACCTGTACCACCAAAGCTTAGCCTCTTATTAGCCACTGGAGACTCTCCTCCTCCAGCACAGCTTCTCCTCTGTGCACGTTCCTTGAAGCCTAGTAAGGGGGTAAGCCTCTTTTCAATATAGTATAGAGCTATATGTAGTGTGACTCAGGTAAAAAGCAAGACTCGAGTTCATTTGGATCCCCAACTTCACCGGCAGCCCCGTGGTCTACTCTGTCCTAAAATTGTTGACGCTTTCCCCTTTTGAGATCTGTAGGATTGATTTCTAGCCAGCTAAGTGTGTCATGGGAAGGGATGCTAAGAAGGGAAACATGCCAGCGGCATCGGTGGTGTTTTGTGTTGGAATAAGGACACAAGCTGCAAATTTTTTAAAGTTTACTCAGCATTAGGAATGAAGCCCTTGATGAGTGTGCAGCTGGCTGTGGAGATCGGGCCCTTCCGAACTCATGGCTTTGATGGTCAAATCCATGTCTGTGGTTTTTACCTATCCAGCTTGGGTTTCAGGATGTGAATGTGGAGAACATTTGGCTTTTGCATTGACTTCTCCATCATGGTGCGTGGCCCAGAGATTGAAAAGGGCCCCGCTTGTGTGTGGCTGGAGTTTCATAGTGTCACTGTAGGATGGGCATGATCAGGAATAACTGAGTTTGAGTCTCTGAACTGTGAGCTGGATATTTGGTGAACCCAGCAAAACCAGAAATACGGGAGGTATTTTGCGACGTCACCCGTCCATGGCTTCCCACGCTCATGGCCAGCGGGCTGGTCTCCCCTTCCATCCCGCTCCTCTCACTGCCCTCCACCCTCTCGCCCTGACCGCAGGTGCTGGTGAACCTCAACGACATCAATGACAACCGTCCCACCTTCCCTCGGCCCTACGAGGGTCCCTTTGACGTCACAGAAGGGCAGCCCGGCCCACGCGTCTGGACCTTCCTGGCCCATGATGGCGACTCAGGACCCAGCGGGCAAGTGGAGTACAGCATCATCGCCGGGGACCCCCTTGGTGAGCGGGGACGTGGGGGCATCACCTCTCCTTCTGGCTGCCCCATGGAGGAACCCAGCTTGCGGGAGCTGGCGCGGGAGCACAGGCGGAAGCGTTTCAGAAAAGCCATCCTCCCAGCGGGCGCTTCTGCGAATTCAGCCTTTCGACACCAGGAAATCCTGTTTTGAGCAACAGGAAACTTAACCTGTTCGTGGCCGGCCAAGGGGGTGGCCGGGGCTTGTGCAAGGGAGGCGGGGAAATCTGGTAAACAATAAAGGCAAAAAAATAAAAAAGGCAAAAAACCAGACCGCAGAAAAAGAAACCAAGAGCTGCAAGTGCACAGCCCCATCCCCTCAGCCCCGCGGCGTTTGCAGGGCATTTGGGGACCGGGTTGCTCTGCACCCCATGTTGAAGCTGTAGCTCTAGCCGCACCAGCACCCTGGAGCAGGTGGCAGAGGAGCTGCAGGCATCCCTAGCCATGGGGTTTTACGGCTGTCCCTCTGCGAATGGGTGGTGACTTTTTAGCCCAGGGTACCTGGAAGGCAGAGCCCAGTCCCATCTCCAAGCTGACCCTGTTGCACAGCTTTTCCAGAACAACCGGGACACAGCTCCTTGGCTCAGGAGGGTCCGTGCCATGTAGCCCACCCTGCTCTGGCCATCATGGGGCACAGAGAGGTGCTTGGAGGGCTGTTGGCACCTTCAGAAAGGCCCAACCAAGGAGTGTGAGCATCTCTTATTTGGCCATTCAACCCACGTCCCCTGCTCTTGCACCTGGGGGTGCATCGGTCCCCGGGACAGACCCCAGCTGCCCACAGGCCTCCCATATCTGCAATAATGGGGCACTGGGGCTGTTGTCCCCAAGCCCACCAAACCCGCCATGGTGCCTGTCCCCCAGCTCCAAAACAAGCCATCCCCCTGGGCAGCCGGGCCGTTCACAGCAGCACGGCACAAGCCAGGGCCCCGCTGTCTCTGGCAGGGGAGTTTGTGATCTCCCCAGTGGAAGGGGAGCTGCGGGTGCGGAAGGATGCTGAGCTGGACCGCGAGAACATCCCCTTCTACAACCTCACCATTGCCGCCCAGGACCGGGGGGTGCCCCCCCTCAGCTCCACGGTGAGTCTCCCGGGGCGGCATGAGGGGGCTGCAGGGTGCCGTGCCGCATCCCCGGCTCCTTCCTCAGGGTCTCCTCTGCCTTCGCTCTCCTCCCCTCCTCCTCCTTCCCCTTGTCCCTGGGGTTTTCCTCCCCTAGACCATACTGGCCTGAGCGGGGAAGCCCACCTCTTGCCCAGGGGGGCAAAAAAAGGATGGGAGGGATGGAAACAGGTGCCACTTCTCTCCCCGGCAGATGCTGGTGGGCATCCGTGTGCTGGACATCAACGACAACGACCCCATGCTCCTCAACCTCCCGATGAACCTCACCCTCAGTGAGAACGCACCAGTCTCCAGCTTCGTCACCCGCGTCCTTGCCCGGGACGCGGACAAGGGGCCGAACGCCCTCCTGACCTTCGACATAACATCGGGCAACATGGAGAATGCCTTCTACATCAACAGCACCGTACGACCCAGGGAACCGTGGCCACCCTGCACCGGGGGGTGGGATGCTGGGACATGGAGGGTGGGCACTCCTGGCCTTCCCTGCCTTCCCTGGGCACCCATGGGTGCCATCTGGCATGCTGCCTTCCCTCACCATGCCTTGGCAGGAGATGCCCCAGGGGAAGCGCATCTCGTATCCCTTGTACCTATTTTCTCCCTTTTTTCCCGGTAGAGCGGCATCATCTATGTAAACCGCCCACTGGACAGAGAGCGGGTGGCCGAGTACAGGCTGACCATCACGGTGAAGGACAACCCCGAGAACATACGCAATGCCAGGCGGGTAATTATGGACTCTGCTGGGGCCTCCAGCAGCGCAGGCAGCAGGGTGGGTGGGAGGAGGGGCTCCGGCCGTGGCCAGAAACAGGCAGTGCATTTACCCACAGCGTTTCCAATAGCAGCCTCATCCCCTGAAAAGCATCTGGGGGTCACAAGGAGGGGGCTGCAACCCCCTCCCCATCAGAGAACAGGACCAGTAGGATTTAGGGCAAGTCCAACATCTCATGTTGACTCCATGCAACAGCAGTAGACGTCACGGAAGGTGGGCTGGAGAGCTGGACAACAACAATGACCCTGCCAAGATGTCCCATGCATCACCCTTTGGGGTGCAGGCTCGGAAGGGATGCCCAGCCCCAGGGTGAGGGTCCCTGCAGACCCTTCAGGGTGGTCCAGCGAGCACAGCATCAAGGCTGCACAGGGCTCCAGCTTTGACGAGCAGTGTGAGAGGTGGGAGGTGAGCTCAAGGAAAGGACATTGCGGTCATAGCCCTCTTGTCCCCGTTTTCCTTTAGGATTTTGAGCTGCTGGTCATTTCCATAGCGGATGAGAACGACAATCGCCCCCTCTTCACCCAGAGCTCCTACCAGGCCGAGGTGATGGAGAACTCACCCCCGGGTAGGTCTCTCTTCTCTCCCTTGCATGGCTCCTGGAGACTCCCTTTGGGGCCGGGCGAGGGGAGGTATCTCCTGGCCGTCGTGGAGGAGACACGACGCTGAGCGGGGAAAGGCTGCAGGTCAGTGGGATGGGGATGCTGAGTATGAGGGGCTCCTGCCGACCGCCCGGGTAGGTCAGCCTCAAAGAGACCGTGGCTTTGGTCCGTGCTGCTGGTGGAAACCCTTCCTGGCACAGGTCAGGCACAACCCTGCGAGAAATCGGCCCCATTCGGGAATTGCTTAGCTGCAGACAGCAAGACGTGCCTGTGGTCTGAGCCGAGGCCTGGGGTCAGCCTTGAAGGTACCAACCTGCCCGATGTCCCTGCAGGGGATGGGGTGCCAGCACCTGGAGCTGCCTTGCTCCAGAGGTTAGAGATAAAACAGTCCAGCCTGTCCAGGTAGACATTTCCCAGCCAAATTGCTAGAAATATTCCTTTTTTTTTTTTTTTTTTTTTTTGCCTTCTTGCCATTTAAATCGCTCCCTGCTCCAGGACCTCAGGTACCTCCCTTGTCCTGCCATCAAGGGACATCCCAGGCGAAGGGTTTGGGTGCCTCCAGGTGATGCCCTCGGCGGCAGGGTTCTGGTGCCACCCATCTGACGGAAGTGTCTGTCTGTTTGTTTTTAGCCGGACATGCCACCGCCTCGCCTGGGCCTCGCGAGTCGGTCTGCAAGGCTGCAGCAGCTGCCCCACCGCTGCCTCGTGTCTCACGAGGCCCCGCTCTGTCACCTCCTCCATCCATTCATTGCCGTCCCTCATGCGTCACTGGGGTGGGAGGGGGACGGGGGGGCTCCTCAGGGGGCTGCCACCCTCCCTAATCCGTGTCATCCCATCCAGGGACTCTGGTCACGGTGCTCAATGGACCCATCCTAGCTCTGGACAGTGACCAGGGCAGCAACGCTGTGGTGACCTACCAGCTCCTGGAGGCATCCCTGGACCTCTTTGTTATCAACAACAGGACAGGTGGGGTGGCTCAGCAGGTCGCCAGCCACAGTTCAGGGCCACCAGGCAGATGTGGGGTCTGTCACTGGACTTTTCCCCTCCTCCAGGTGTCGTTTCGGTGAAGCCCGGTGACGTGATAGACCGAGAGGCTTTGCCAGACCCTCGCCTGGAGTTCACGCTGTTGGCTCATGATGTGGAGGGACTGAACAGCACCACCAGCCTGGTGGTGACCGTCCTGGATGACAATGACAACCGCCCCACCTTCCAGGCAGCGTCCATCACGGCACGGCTGCGGGAAAACAGCCCCCCAGGTCAGGAGAGGGCTGAGGCTGGGTGTGAGAGTGGGCGATGGGGAGACCTGGGTGTCTCCCTGGGACTGTGAAGATCCAGATCCCAGTGTTAGGGCTGGCCAGGATGGGGTTGAACGGAAAATTTGGGAATTGGGGCTGCCCATGTTGCTTGACTGTATTTCTCTTGGGACCAGGTGCTTGCTGCTGCTGCCCTCCAACCCTCACTTGAGAGGGCTGTGTCCCCCCTTTCCAGGCTTCTCCGTCCTCCAGGTGACGGCCACAGATGCCGACAGTGGCCTCAACCAGCAGCTGGATTACCGGATTGAGGGTGGCGGCCAGGACAGGTTCCTGATGGACGCCACCACAGGGGTGATCCGCGTGGCCAACCTCAGCATCGACCGGGAGGAGCGGGATGCCTACCAGCTGACGGTGGTGGCCGTGGACCAGGGCACGCCGGCGCTCTCGGGCACCGCCACCGTCAGCCTCTTCATCGACGACGTCAACGACTGCCGGCCCGAGTTCATCAACCCCATCCAGACGGTCAGCATCCCCGAGTCAGCTGCCCCCGGCACCGTGGTGGCTGAGGTGACCGCCATCGACCGGGACCTCCACCCCCGGCTGGAGTACTACCTGCTGGAGATCGTGGCCCGTGACGACACGGATGCGCTGGTGCCTGACCAGCAAGGAGTGTTTGCCGTGGATTTTAGGACAGGTAGGAGAGCGGGAAGGGCAGTGCGGGCGGCGCGGACCCCTCTCCTCGCTTCTGCTTCTTCTTCTCTGCCTTGAGGTAGGTGTCCAAGGCACAGGGAGATGATGCTCCCCTCCTGCCTCCCCACTCTCCTCCTCCGGCTGCCCTCTCTTCTCTTCCCTGACTTAACTAATCCTTTTCTTTCCTTTCCGGCTCTCAGCCCGCCAGGTTTGTCTCTGTGTCTGTGCTCATTTCTCTCTCCGTGCCACCCGTCGCCTCCCTCCATCTCACCCATCACCATCGCAGGTGGCCCCGCTGTGGGCCAGGGGCTGCTCAGCCTTGGCAGACCGGACGCGGGCACCCTCGCTGGAGGGAGTGGGGGGGTGACTCTGGGGTAAGTGGTGGGCGGCAGGCTCTGCCCTCGGGGAAGGAGGGCCAGGAGGTCCCCGCGTCTGTTTTGGAAGCACAGAGCTGATCCAGGAAAGAAAAACACCCTTATTGGAAAGGATATGGGACAAGACTCTTAAAGGTGTCTGGATGCTGAGCTAAGGTGGATGGGGTCGTGCAGGGGAGCAGCAGCAGTTGCTCCCAAACCCCTCTGATCTGCACAACCCTTACCCCGGCTGAGGCAGTGTTGGAGCAGGCAGGAAGGCAGGAGATGGAGAGCAGGGGGAGAGAAGTCGTCTCCTCCCATAGCTATCGAGTGTTTTCCCCATTTAGCCTTTGGGGAGAGGCAGGAGAGCAAGTGCAACGGAGGGTGCAACAGTTGGCTGGTGCAGAGGGTCCTCGGTGGGGGGGGCACAGGCACAGCCTGTGACCCCCATCTTTTTGGGGTTCACAGGAGCTGTGAAGATCAAAACCCCCCTCAACCGGGAACTGGTGGCCACCTACGAGGTCACCATCTCTGTCCATGACAATGCCAGCGAAGTCATCGACCGCTCGGTCAGCGTGCCCAATGGTAAGCGTGGGCTCCTGCCAAGCAGCGCAGGGCCGGGGCTGGCGACTGCCGGGGGCTGGCACAGTCTTTCCCGGGCACCAGTGCAGCTTCTGGGTAGCCAGCAGCTCTCCCACCTCCCTCTCCATCCTGACCAGCAACATTTCCAATGGGAGCAGTCCTGGACCAGCTCCCAGCAGGTTCGGGTTCTCCTCTGAGCCTTCCTTTAGCAAATGGCCTGGACATCCCTGGGCTGCACTGGGGATGGAGAGGACCATGTGCCCATAACCGTACCATGGGAGACACCCGTTTCTTCATTACCATCCCCATGACATCTTGCCACCCTGCTCCTGGTAAATCCAGGCCCATGTGTGAGAAGGCACACACAGATCAGGAGTAGGTCTGATGTCAGTGAGGCTGTCCCACAGCCAGCTCAGGGTATAGCGGCTTTGCTGAATATTGCCATTTTTCTTGACGAACCAGCTCCATTTAGTTGGCTTTCCTGGAGTTTCATGGTTGTATCTTTACAAGCCTCCTTTCTCCCATCCTTCCTTCCCTTCTCTTTCTCACTTGTCCTCTTCCTCTTCTCTTCCCCTGTGGTCTCCACCATGGCCACAGCCAAGCTGACAGTCAACGTCTTGGACGTCAATGACAACACGCCCCGCTTCCGCCCCTTTGGGGTCACCTATTTCACCGAGAGGATCCTGGAGGGAGCCACGCAGGGCACCACACTCATCTCCATCTCAGCAGTGGACCCAGACAAAGGTGCCAATGGGCAGATCACGTACGAGCTGCTGAACCTCTCCCCGGAAGGCTACGCCTGCCTCGAAGACCAGTCGGCAGGTTGGTGGCCTGGGAGGCAAGAGTCTGGGGCAGGTCAGTGGCCTGCGGCAGGTTTCTCATTTCAGGGTCTTCCATCCTTTAGGGAAGGTCGTGGCCAACAGGACAGTGGACTACGAGGAGGTGCAGTGGCTGAACTTCACCGTCCGAGCTTCCGACAACGGCTCTCCCCGCAGATCCGCTGAGATCCCTGTGTACCTCCAGATAGTGGACATCAATGACAACAATCCCATTTTCAGTCAATCGTCCTACCAGGTGAGCTGAGTCGGTGTGGGCCTAGGCAGTGCCTGCCCAGAAAGGACGGGCACAGAGCTAGGGGTTCTCCCAGAACACCTTCTCTTCCCTCCGTCTGTGCTTGAACCATCTGAAGACGATGGTCAACCCACCAGCGTACTCTGAGTGAACATCTTGTTCTGGGTCCAGCTGTGCCCACCCCTGGGTGCCACCCTGCTCCCTTGGTTACTGCCTGTTAAAACAGCAAGTGATGCAGCAACCAGTCCTGCCTGCTCCCTTTGCTTGCAGAAAGCTGTCTTTGAGGACGTGCCGTTGGGTACGGTCATCCTGAGGGTCAAGGCCACGGACGCAGATTCTGGGCGTTTTGCTCTCATCCAGTACAGCCTGGGGGATGGAGAGGGCAAGTTTGGGATAAATCCCAACACGGTAAGGAGCCAACCGAGGCTGGAACAGAGTGGGGAAAGGGAGGGGAGGCTGAGAGGGTCCCACCTTGTGCCCACCTCACCTTCTGCCCCTTCTCGAGTACCAGCTCTGCAGATGAGATCCACCTGAAGGTCTCTGTGTCCTGCAGGGTGACGTCTACATCCTGTCAGCCCTGGACCGGGAGAAGAAGGATCACTATGCACTGACAGCCGTGGCCAGGGATAACCCTGGGGACGTCTCCAGTAACCGTCGGGAGAACTCCGTGCAGGTAGGGCCCCCCTCCGCCCACCACCCCTCGTGTGGTGGTCCCTGGCAAGAAGGTGTAAACCTCAGGCTTTCCTCCCCAGCATGCTTGCTGGTGGGTCTGGGGAGGAATTAGGCAGAAGGAAGAGCAGATGACCCCAGGGGCTTTGGGGTGGGTGGTGCAGCAGGCTTTGTGCCGCGGAGATGAAACGTTGGCAGGAGGGGACAGAGCAGGAGGGGCAGGGGAGGGCGACACTATTGTCTGCAAGTGCTCCAGCGTGACTGGGTGCCCCGGCCATGGCGGCCTCCATTGTTGGAGGCAGGAATTCAGCTAGCGGAGCTAAACGAATGGCAGGAAGGGCACCATGTCACCCAGCCGGCTGTGCTTTGTCAAAGGTGCTGATCACAGTCCTGGACATCAACGACTTCAGGCCCCAGTTCAGCAAGAGCCAGTTCAGCACCAGCATCTACGAGAACGAGCCAGCGGGGACGTCGGTGATCACCATGACCGCCACTGACCTGGACGAAGGGGATAATGGTGTGGTGACCTACAGCATCGAGGGCCCCGGAGCGGGTAGGTGCTGGCGGTGGGGTGCTCCTCCCCAGGGATGAAGGTTACGATGAGGAGCAACTGGAGGAGACATAGGGGCCAAGCCTACATCCCGTTTCCTGCAGCTGGTTTGGAGCAAGGTTGTGCACGCAATCCCAGGAGCAATACTGAAAGCATGGAGCTTTCAGTATTGCTCCACCGTTCCCAGTTCCTCATGGCGTGGCATGTTACAGCTTTGCCTGCCTTCATCCTGACACCCAGCCTTCGCTTATCCTTTTGCCTCCCCCACCCCAGCAGGACTTTCTATGAACACAAGTGTGTCTTGGAGCAAACTCACTGCACTCTTTAGAGGAAAGCTAAGAAGGGCTAGGAGGTTGTGGGTGGATAGTGATAGTGCCTGAAATCCAGTATATCTCTGCACACCAGGCAAAAGCCAGCATAAATGTAGAGGGGAATTGCAGAACGTTCATTTTCCTGAGACCCATGGGCTGCTCTGACCACTGCCCTGCCCGAGCCTGGGCAGGAGTGAAATGCAGCCAGGGGTAGCCTGGGAGCGGGCCAGTGGCACAGAGTGGCCTCTGACCACTGCCCAGTGGCAGGGATGCGGCAGTGGGCAGGGATGCTCTGAAAACTTTGAGACCATCCATACCCCTGGCCTCAGGCAGCTGGTTCTGCTCCATCACCCCTTGACAGGGATTTCCCACCAGTGAGGGCTGTGCTTCAGTTGGTACACTGGCTTCTAATCGTAATTTATCTGGTGCAAAGTGTCCTGAGCCAGAGATGTGTATTTTCTGCCCCCAGAGGCTTTCAAGATCAATAAAGACTCCGGGCTCATCATGTCTCGGCGGCGCTTGCAGTCCTACGAGAGGTTCAACCTGACTGTGGTGGCCACGGACAAGGGGCGTCCCCCTCTCTGGGGAACCACCATGCTCCATGTCGAGGTGATTGACATCAATGACAACCGCCCCGTCTTCGTCCGCCCGCCCAATGGCACCATCCTGCACATCAAGGAGGTAAATCCCTTGAGAGGGAGCGGGGGTTGTGGCACGCCGAGACCATGCCCAGGAGCGCTCCTCCCTACTGGCGGAAAACTCCAATCTCCATCTCCGCTGGGGATGGAACAAGACCTTGATTTAACACACGGCAACAAGGTTTGGGTCATGGGGCTGGACGGTCAACAACAGCGCTCTCCATACGTGCAATCAGGGATGCCTGGGCAGCTTTGGGGAACAGAAACCCCAGCAGCAGGCAAAATAAGGAAACAGCCAGGCGCTGCGTGCTGAGCCTGTTTATAAACAAGGGCCAAAATGCTGACATTTAAGAAGTTTCTCCTTTCTGGGAAGCTGGTCTTAGCTCAACCAGTCCCCGGCGCATGCATGGAGCAGCCACCTTGCCGAAGGGAATCATGGCTCCATGTTGCCAGCCCCCAGCTGGGTTTTGGGCAGCGGGAGCCTGCTGACCTCGATACAAGGAGGGGGCCCCAAGGAGGGGCAGGGGGAGCAGGGGACTCACGTGCAATGCCGGGGCTGAGGGACTGTGCGTGTGCAAGCAGGAGATCCCCCTGAGGTCCAATGTCTACGAGGTCTACGCCACGGACAAAGATGAGGGCCTCAACGGAGCGGTGCTCTACAACCTGCTGAAAACCGGGGCGGGGAACAAAGACTGGGAATATTTCAGCATCGATTCGGTCAGCGGGCTGATCCAGACGGCCATGCGGCTGGACCGGGAGAAGCAGGCAGTGTACAATGTAAGCCAGGCGGCAGCACGCCCACGGGGTGGCCAGGACGGTCCTGGTGCGGGGCTGGCGGGATGCAAGTGATGTGGGGATGGGGTCAGCTGCCACAGTCGTGAAGATGTCACACCTTAGCAGGAACTGGGTGGTTATCAGGTGCCATCAGGGAGTTGCATCCTGGTGGGCCAACTCCCAATTCCCTGTTAAATCCCCCCAAAATCCTCCGCCACCCAGCTGTCCTCTCTGTCCCTGCCTCAGCGATGTCTCCTGGCCCGCGTGGCTTTGCCCAGGATGGCCCTTTTGCCTCTCTCCCCAGCTGATCATCGTGGCCTGCGACCAGGGCCAGCCAGCCTACGAGACCATGCAGCCCCTCCAGGTCACACTCGATGACATCGATGACAATGAGCCTGTCTTCCTTAGGCCACCCGTAAGGAGCCGGGATGGAGGGGATGGGACACAGGGGATGCAGGGATGGGGATGCCGGCGAGCATGCACCGCTTGTCATCACCATGGTGGGGAGCATGATGGGATTGGTCCGCTTTTATTTAAAGCCACCTCAATGCTCATAACCCTCCCTTCTCCCGGGATCTCTGGCAGAGGGACAGTCCGCAGTACCAGACGCTCTCCGTCCCCGAGCACTCACGGCCAGGCACCGTGGTGGGGAATGTCACCGGGGCGGTGGATGCGGATGAGGGCTCCAACGCCATTGTCTACTACTTCATAGCAGGTGGGCGCCAAGCGGGGAGGTGATGGACAGCTCTGCGTCCCCCTGCACACCCCTCGCCAAGGGTTTCCGTCACTCCCATCATCTCCTCACTGCCTTTCTGCCCTGGTCAATGGGTGAGGTGGTGTTTCAGAAATCCCGAGCCCGAAGGGAACTAACTGGGGACCCCTTTCTGCACCCAGCTGGGAATCAGGAGAGCAACTTCCAGCTGAGCCGAGAGGGGAAGCTGCAGGTCTTGCGAGACCTGGACCGGGAGAAGGAGCCATACTACTCCATCATTGTCAAAGCGTCCAGCCAGAGGAACTGGTCCCCTCCCCGGGGCCAGCGGGCAGGCAGAGCCCAGCTCTGGGACCTCAGTGGGGACCTGACCCTTCAGGAGGTGCGGATCTTCCTGGACGACATCAATGACCAGTCCCCCCAGTTCACCAAGTCAGAGTACACGGCGGGTAAGGGGTGCCGGGGGCTGGGGGGGCACCAGGAGCCAGACATGCCCTGGGGAAAATCCAGCCGGATGAAGGGGCAGGGAGAGCCAGCCCGGCCCCAGGTCCCTGTCCCATCTCTCTCTCAAAGGGGTTGCCACCGATGCCAAGGTGGGATCAGAACTGATCAGAGTGGTCGCAGTGGACGCCGACGTGGGCAATAACAGCCTGGTCCTGTACAACATCTTGGGCATCCGCTACATCAAGCAGCACTCCAACGACTCTGAGGAGGTGGCCAACATCTTCAGCATTGGTGCGTACCCTGCATGCCACTGGAGCATGGGGCCATGGCCAGAGACGTCCCTGTGGCCGAAGACGTCCCCATGGCCAGGGTCACTAATCCTGGGCTTGTGACCATCCTTCCCCCAGGAACCCTTGATGGGATCCTGCGAACCTTTGACCTCTTCACGGCCTACAACCCCGGCTACTTCGTGGTGGACATCATGGCCTCTGACCTGGTGGGCCACAATGACACGGCCATTGTGGGGATTTACATCCTGCGGGATGACCAGCGGGTCAAAATCATCATCAACGAGATCCCTGACAAAGTCAGGCAGTTCGAGGAGGAGTTCATCAGCCTGCTCTCCAACATCACAGGCGCCATGGTCAACACAGATGACATCCAGGTAATCATCCACCATCCAGGTTGCTTCAAGGGGTAGGTAACCTTCCACATGCTGCTTGAGAGGTCTCCTTTGAGGGTTCCCTGTCTGTATAAACCACCCCTGAGCTCTGAAGATGATGGATACACCCCAGGCTGGGGTGTATTGAAGGGGTCCAGACCGACCCCATGCCAGGCTTGAGGGTCTCTTGCCATGTAAGCACACCTCAGGGCACGCTCAGGAGATGCCCGAGGAGGAGACACCCCTCCTGCACTGCAGACCTTGCTCTCTCTCCCCAGTTCCATGTTGACAAGAAAGGTCGGGTGAACTTTGCGCAGACAGAGCTGCTGATCCACGTGGTGAACAGGGAGACCAACCGCATCCTGGACGTGGAGCGGTACGTCATCTGGCCCGTCACCCAGCCCATCGCCTGGCCCATTAAGGACCCTCATTAACGTCAAGATGCCCAAGCAACCCTTCTCTTCCCAGGGTGATTCAGATGATAGACGAGAACAAGGAGCAGCTGAGGAACCTCTTCAGGAACTACAACGTGCTGGACGTGCAGCCCGCCATCACCGCCCGGGCCCCAGATGACCTCTCGGCTCTGCAGGTAACGGCCAGCTGTGGCTGGAGACGGCTGCTGCTCACACGTGGGGCGATGTCCCTTCCCATCCTCCATGGCCTGGAGAGATGTTTCACCCAAATCATTTCGAGCGGGTGCCCACCGCCGGGTGCTGGCTCTGTGCCAGAAGTTGCCACCACCTCTCTGTCTCTCTTAGATGGCAATCATCGTGCTGGCTGTCCTGCTCTTCCTGGCTGCCATGCTCTTCATCCTCATGAACTGGTACTACCGGACAGTGTGAGTAATGCCCGGGCTCTGCCCCACTAGCCGCAATCTTCCTAGGGGCAAGGGGGACCCAAGTGGCTGCTCCCAGCCCTGGCAGGGCCGGCAAGCAAAGGAGTGCATCAGCTTCCCAACACCTTCTGTGGCAGGGCTCAGCCTGGGTTCAGAAATTGCCTCTCTTCCCCCAAAATATAATGGTTTTAATAGTGATAGTACCTCTCCCCACCAAGCTCGCCATCCTTACGAGGGCTGTTTGCAGTGTTATTGCAAATCTGTGTCCCCCTCTCCTTTTGAGCATCTTCTTTATTTTCTTCCCTGATTCGCTGTACTTCTTTTGCAGGCATAAAAGGAAATTGAAAGCCATAGTGGCTGGCTCCACCGGTGAGCAGTGTTTGGGGTTTTTGAGCTGCATGAGAAGCAGGGTGCATGGGGAGCACAGAGGGGGTACACAGAGAGACGCGGGGGATGTCAGCAGGGTGTAAATCAGAAGCGATCCTGCCCAGCAAGGCGCGATGGTGGGAGGCTTTTCTCAGCGTCCAGGCTCCATGTTATCAGCCTCATCCCAGCGTGTTTCTCACACCACCGGTGCTTTTTTGATCGCCGAGTTTCCCTCCCTGATAAAGAAGTGCCACCCCGTGGTTTGCTGCTCAGCCTGCTGACATGCTGCCCTGTAACCCCTGCCCCTGCCTTTTGCAGGAAACAGAGGCTTCATGGACATCATGGACATGCCAAACACCAACAAGTACTCCTTTGATGGGTGAGTTCTCCCTTTCCTTCCCCTCCCCGGTTTACCACCTCATGGGATCGCAGGCTGCTCCCGAGAGAGGGACACCTGCGTTTTGCAGCCAGGGATGCGCGGGAGGTAGAGACGCGACGCCTCTCTGCTCTGCAGAGGGATGCGGCCAGGCATGCCGTGTGGGGCATGACTATGGCCCTGGGACGTGTGCTTGCCTTGAGAGCTTTCAAAGCCAAAAGGCCTTGTGAATTCTCCTGTGATTCCATCTCTGCCAATACTGGCCAGGCTTGGGGTAAGCAGGGATGACAGGCAGGTGTCGACACACATCTGGATCCAGAGCAGCCAAATTCATGCGTGCACAGGGCAGGAGGAGGCAGCGCAACCTCAGCATCCGGACTCTGGATGGGGTTAGGGATGCTGCCACTCTTTGCTTGCACTGAGGGCTGCTCCTCTCCGCCGGGCAGGGCCAACCCAGTGTGGCTGGACCCCTTCTGCAGGAACATGGAGCTGGCAGCACAGGCGGAGCACGAGGACGACCTGCCGGAGAACCTGAGCGAGATCACCGACCTCTGGAACAGCCCTGCCCGCACCCACGTGAGACACGGCCCCTGCCAGGACACTTCCTCCCCACGCCTGACGCCTGCGCCTCCTCCTCAGCTGCTCTCTCCTCCCGCAGGGGACCTTCGGAAGAGAGCCCTCTGCGACCAAGCCCGAGGATGACCGCTACCTGCGGGCAGCCATCCAGGAGTATGACAACATTGCCAAGCTGGGGCAGATCATGCGGGAGGGACCTATCAAGGTGAGTGATGAGTGCGGGCATGCTCCACCGAGGGGTCTTCTCCTACCACTACGGCTTCCAGGTTCACGGCTGTGGTGCTGGAGGGTGATGTTGCTCCAAAAAATGCTGGGGTGAGGCCAGCGTCCCTCTGACCAAACCATCTCCCTTGGATAACCCATCGTCTCTCCCCCTCCGGCCAGGGCTCTCTCTTGAAGGTGGTCCTGGATGATTACATGCGCTTGAAAAAACTCTTTGCCCAGCGGATGGTGCATAAGGCCACCGCCAGTCAGGGGGACCGCTCCTCGGTCTCGGAGGTAGATGGGGTGTGCATGGGCATGGGGAGATGCTTGCCGTGCCCTCTGGGATGCAGTGTGTCTTCCTGGCCCCGCAGGCTGCGGTAGCTCCCCGCGGCCGTGGTCCCCGTCACCCAGTGGTCCCCCCTTTCTCTGCTTGGCCAAAATGAGCAAGGTGCTGGTTTTCCACTGAGGCTGCCGGTTCCCCGCAGCGCCCCAGGTCTCATGACCCCCGCCGTGTTCCCTCTGAGCATCAGCAGTACCCCTCTCCCTAAGTCCCTCCCACCCTGGGAGAGGACCCCCCTCTTTGCGGGGTGGGCTCTGTCCATCACCTCCCCGTCTCTCTGCCGAGGCTGGCCAAGAAGCTGCGGGTCCCTGCACACACGCAGGGACGTCTTCCCTCCCCTCTGCTCCTCTGAGCTTATCAACCCAGCAGGTTTTTGAGGCAAAAAGGCTGGGACAGAGGGTTTTGGTGCAGGAGGGCTGGTGTGGAGAGAAGCAGCTCCTCCTGCAGCCTCCCCCCTCTTCATGGGGGGCAAAACATGGGGCAAACAGAGTGGAGGAGAGCAGTGGGACAGGAGATGCCTTTCAGCCCATCTGCCCCCCATCCCTCCTTGCCCTTATCCCCCTCCAGCCCATCCAGCCTTCCCTCGACTCCTTTCCTTGTGTGTCTCCTGCCCCACCACCCTCATACAACCCCAAATCCCAACCTGGGTCCAAACCCGCTCCTCGGCTGCTGCGGGGGCTGCTGCGGGACACACCACCTGGCTGGCAGCTGATGCCTGAGCCGGGGCGCCCACCCGACGAGCAAGCAATCTGGCTGGAGATCATCATCACGCTGGTGATCCTCATCACCACGCTCTGAGGTTGCTTCAGAAGAGGAGGGTCCCGTCCCTCCCACTGGGCTCCAGGATTGCAGGAAGTTCGGAGGCGGGGAAGCCAGGATCTGCTCTGACCGTGGTGGTGATTCCCCCCCCACCATGGATGGGCCTTTTGCAGCTGATCCAGAAGGAGCTGGAGGAGGAGGAGGAGGAGCGCAGCCCCGGCCAGGGCAGCCTCCGCTTCCGACACAAGCAGCCGGTGGAGCTGAAAGGTCCCGACGGCATCCACGTGGTGCACGGCAGCACGGGCACGCTGCTCGCCTCCGACCTTAACAGCCTGCCCGAGGACGACCAGAAGGTGCTGGGTCGCTCGCTGGAAACTCTGACCACCGACTGCGGGGGCTACAGCGACCACAACGCCCGCACCGAGTCGGCCAAGTCCACCCCCCTGCACAAGATGCGGGAGGTGATCATGGAGAGCCCGCTGGAGATCACCGAGTTATGACGAGCGGTGGTGGTGGTGCTCCTCTAGGCAAGCCGGGACTGGCAGGGATGAAGCAAGAACCAGGGGGGCTGTGGCAGGGCCCAGGGGCACCCTGAGACCGGCGCTTGGCCCCCCGTTCCCCTGCAGAAGGAGTCCAGGCCAACTGGTGCGGTTCACTCTGGCAGCCTTGGAGAGCTTGGCCCCAGGAAAGGGCTCTCAGGACCCGTTTGCTTTTACTCACCTGTCATTTATTCATGAAAGCATTGAATTTTTTTTATTTTTCTTATAAAAAAGTTTTTTTTTTTTTTTAAAAAAAAAAAAAAAAAAAAGAAAGAAAAGCTAAATAAATCCAATGAGTCCAGGCTGGACAGGGGTGAAGGTGCAGCGAAGGTGCAGATGATGTGCCACCGCAGCGTCCCCAGGCGCAGGCTGGGGACAAGCAGCCGTCACACCTCGACCACAGGCACGGGGAGGGCCGGGGCAGCGCGGGGGGAGGCCGAGTCCATTTGGCATTAACGTCACCTTTCCGGCAAGGAAAGAGCAAAAAACAAAAACTGAAGACATTTCTCCATTTTGCTGGCTTTACCAAAACATGTTGCGACATCAAAAAAGAGAGAGACTGACAATAACTGGGGCTTCTGGATGTGGAGTGCTCGTGCGTGTCTTTGATGCCCTTTTCTTTCCCCTTCTCTCTTGCTTTCGGGTTTGTTCGTTTGGGGGTTTGTTTCCAATCGTAACCTTGTGGAGAGTTTCGGGCACGGTCTGTTACGGGACTCAGAAATACACTGTCTATGGCTTTGGGTAACCTGTCTGTTGTCCTTCCTCCCCGACCGTGCCTCATCGGATTCATCATACCGCCTTTTGAAGAGAAAACCCCCTTTTTCCTTTAATTCCCCCCTCCATCCATCACCTTCACCAGATGCCACCTTGGGTGTTGTTGCACCCCAGATTTTGGGGGAAGCATTAAACCTCCCCTAGGTTTGCCTTGCCTTGCCGTGCCGCCAGCCCCCCAGCACCCCAGGACAAGGAGGAGGGAGACAACCAGCTGGGCGCACGGGAAGAGTTTATTTGCGGTGAGATGCTCCCATGCACTCAGGACCGGGCGCCGCAAGCGTCCCCCCTCCCGCGGCAGGGAGGGACGAGCCAGTGCCCCGCTGCCCCTCGCCACCGCGGCTGGCTCAGCACAGGACGCCCCCGGCGGGAATGTGTGCGTGAAAGGAAATCTTTGCCCCCAAACTCACTCATTTTTTGTTCAGGGGATACTTAAAATATGTATATCTATCTCCAGCAATCGGCTGGACACAAAATGAGTGTACTGCAAATGTCATGCAAAGCCGGGCATTGCAGGTAAATTTAATCCACTTTGTTTCTTTAACTGGTGACCAGAGGAAAAAAAAAAAAAAATAAAAATAAAAAGCCACCCCAATTTGAAGAGGGACCAGCAAAGGGCTGGGCTTGCCAAAAGCCAACGAGACCTGCGGTGCGAGGCTGCCAGCCGCCGGGAGCAGGGGACCGGTGTTTGGGCAGCAGAAACTGTCCCAGCCCACGGGGATGGATCCGTGTTGCAGGATCTGGGCTTTACAAACAGTTCAGGGTGGGATGGGGATGGGGATGGGGATGAGAATGAGGATGGGGATGGGGACATGGGTGGGGATGGGGATGGGGATGGGGTTGGGGTTCAGGATTTTGCAGTTGCCCTGACAGATGTCAAGGCTGAATCCTGACAGTCCTGAAAATACTAACAAGTCCCTTAACCTGATTTGGAAATCCAAGCCCCAGGGGTGGAAAAGAAAGCAGCAGAGGCGGCTGGGGCACCCCACAGGCCCCGCCGGGGTGCTAAGGCCAGTAGGCTTCTGCCATCGCCGTCCGTGGGTGCAGGCACATCCCAAGGGAGGGGGTCCGGGATCCTGAACCAAAACAGCGGGGCAAGCCTGGCCGGCCAGGAAGGTGGCTCCTAGTTCCATAGGTGACGCTGGCAGTGCTCAACGGCCTGCAAGAGAGACAGGGAAGGATGGCAGGGGGAGGCAGGGATCCCCAGCACCCTGCTGACCCAGGGGAGGGGACGTGGCTGACACTTACGTGGCACTCGACAGCCGTGGCCATGTTCTTGCACCAGTAGTGCGGGCCCCAGGCGCAGGGGTCCGAGCCCAGGAGATCCTCCTCAGCTGAATCGCAGGCTCTTATTTTCTGCATTGCGAAGGAAAAAGGTGGGAGGGGGAGAAAAAAACCCCATGAGCACCCTTTGAGCCCACTGCCTCTCTGTCAGCGGCCCCCAGACTTGGCCGAAAGATGCCCATCTTGGTCCAGCTGCCCCAGGGAGTGGGTGCAGCACCCACGGCACGGGGACACTTACGGTACAGACGAAGGTGGGGTCCATCATCTGCACGAGAAGCCGCACGGCCGCCGGCTCATACTGCACCACGAGCGCCTCACACTGGGAAGGAGGAAGGGGGTGAGCCCGGTGCGGGGGGTCGGGGGGTCCCCACCGGACTGGGTGCTCCCTCCCCAGCTCACCTTGCCGGTGAGCGGCGTGGGCAGCAGCTCGCAGCCCTTCTCCAGCACATCGCCCAGCTCCGCCAGCGTCTCATTCTTCAGCAACTCGTTATCGAAGTAGGTGATGACGATCTGGCAGACGTTGCAGATGGTGCCCGCACCCACCGCCAGCTGCTCCAGCGTGGCAGCCCCTGCGGGACATGGGGGGGGCCGTTAGCACCCCCCCCCATCACCCCGCTCCCTGGGGACCCAGTGTCTGGGTGCCACGTGGGTACCCCCAGCTCACCTCGGTGGGCGTCCTCGCTCCGGGGGCAGCAGTGCAGCATGGTGCAGATGGCCGCTGGGTCGGTGGCCTCCAGCAGCATGATGACCACAGCTTTGCCATAGGAGTCAACGAAGTCCTTGCATTGCCCAATGATGCCGTGGGGCAGCATGTAGCACACCTTCTCAATGTCATTCACCAGTTGGTCCTGCCAGAAGAAGGCAAGCAGAGGAATGGGGAGACCCCCTCCGGCTCCTTGCCCCCCACATCCCCGGACTGCAGCGGCAGGGCTCACCTCCGTCATATTGTTCTCCAGGAGGGTCTCAGCCGCCTTCACAGCAAACTGGCACATCTCGCACAGCGGCGTGGTCCCCTCCCCGTCCTGCCGGGACAAGGCGGTGGGATGCGTGCTGAGCCCCCCCAGGGCTGCCCCCATCCCGCCCAGCCATCAACCCCCGCAAAAGTCATTCCCCACCTTGGAAAAATGGAGATGTTTGAGGGGAAAAAAAGCAAAATACAGCTCCCCCTTCCTGGCGTTTGGATTTTAAGGAGCACGGCAGAATGGGGGGGGTCCCCGCTTACCCCCAGTGCGCTCAGGACCTGCGTCACCTTCTCCGTGAGCAGTGTGTGGAGGGGCAGTGCAGACGCAGAGGAGCAGAGTCCCAGCTGGCCACACAGCTCCATCGGGTCCTGGGAAGAGAGACGTCCTGAATCGGGCAGGCATCACCCCCTGGGAGGATGAGTCTGCACCCTCCCGCCTTCCCCATGGAGGGCGATTTCAGTCCGTCGGGGCGCATGTCTCACTTACCTCAGCCTGCTGCCGATGGAGGGGCGGGAAAATGGCAAGAAAAAAATATAAATAAAAAAGAATTACAGCTTTTGCAAAGCAGAGAGAGGGGAAAAATATTTAAAAGTTTATAGGAATATAAAGCAGAGGGATTAATTAAAAAAAAACGAGAGAAGGGCCCCACTTCTGCTGACGAGGTCCCTTTGTCTGTGCCACTTGGCCACCCCGCCGGTGCCCACCCACCCCTGGCAGCCCGGGGAGCCGCTCACCCGCTTACCAAGTGCTGGAGCAGCCGGGCGGCCGTGTCCGCATTCTCGGCCAAGTAGCGCTTGCACTGTGCAAGGGAGACACGGCGTCAGTGCACAAGGGGGGACACCCCACCACCCTGCCCGCACCCAGGTGCTTCTTGAAAGCAGGCAGCCGTGAAAGATGCTCCCATGCCATGGTGACATCAGGGAGGAGGGGGAAGCCCAGCAGGATGCTGGCACTCTTACCCACTGTGCTAGGTTGGGTGCCAGCCCCCCGCACGCCCGCTCGGCATGGGCCACCAGCACCTGGGTGAAGTGGTTCGTTCCCAGCTCCAGCTGCATGGCCGCTACCAGCTGCAGGCAGTTCCCGCACACCTCTTCCATCTCCTGCGGGACAACACGGGCAGGGACACGTCGGTACCCTCCCAAATAAAACTGAGCCCCCCAGGCCTGGATTTGCAGGGCTAGGATTTAAATGGCGGTCGCAATCTGGGGCAGGTTTTTGGCCAACGTCTCTCTGGTCCCACCCTGGATCCTGCAATATCCCGGCCCTGAATCGGTGACACCCCTAATTTCATCCATGCAGTATTTTTTAATATTTTTTTTAAAACTATTGTTAAATAGGTGATGCTTAGGTAATTCTCGCCCTTGAGCGGCATCAATAGCATTCGTGCCTGTGCCACGGTACCTGGGCCTCGCCATGAGGCAGGTCCTGGGGTTGGAGCAGGAGGGGCACGTTGGCAATGAAGGGGGCAACCACATCGGCGAAGTCCTGAGCTGGGCCCGCGGGGGCCGGTGGTGGCTCCTGGAACTTCAGGGCTCCCGTGGAGCTCTCCCGGGGCTGGCACAGCTTGATGGTCCCGCATACCACCTTCGGGTCCGACTGGTGGAGCAGAGAGGTGGGGGCTTGGGGCTGCGTCTGCTCCAGCACCCCGTTCCCCCTCCATCCCTGGGTCATTTCCATCCCCATCTCCACCTTGTAAAGGTTTTGTCCCAGGCTCCAAGAGCCTCCCTTGCCCTGTGAGCCCCCAAGACATCCCAAACCATTGAGAAATGCAAACCCAAGGGGCCCCCCCCGCCAGTTACCATCACTTGCTTGCCCAGCTGGACGAGGATGAGGATGCTGGTGTCCACCATCCTCTTGCACTTGACAGACCAGTCCTGGAAGGGCAGGTACTGGCATTTCTTATCCAAGAAGAGCCGCAGCTTTTCCTAGGTGACATGGAGAGAGCTCAGGGCTGGGCTGGCCCTGTGGTGTGGGGGGGACACACCAGCCCCGCAGCCCCCCAGCTGTGACCCACCTCAGTGCAGTTGTCCTGCAGGATCTTGCCCACCATGGAGACTGCCACCTGGCACAGGTGACACGGGATCCCCTTCTGCTGAGAGATAGGACATGTCAGGATGCTGCCATGGCACCCGGACCCCCAGCTTGCTCCCCCAAATCCCACCCCTCCACCACAAAAACACCCCACCAAGGGGCATTGGGGAATATCCTGGGGTACCCACTCATTTTTGCCACTCACCCTGCAGACTCCCAGTCGTACATGAGCCCTCCCCCCCCAGGTTAGGCAGCCTTGCAGGCTGACATGTTGCCGCTTGAGAGCATCAGCAGATGCTCCTCTGGGTGCCCAGCTTCGGGGCAGACAGGCTGGGGTTGTCCCCCCAGCCCCACATTTTGGAGTAGGATGGGCACATCCCTCCATCACCCCGCATCCCTCCGCTCCCGGTGCGGTTACCCCCAGGGCCTGGTCCCAGACGGTGATCCGACAGAGCTCCAGCGCCCCGCACTTGGCCGCCGTCACCACGTCGCGGCACCAGTCCTCCGGCCGCTCGCTGCATTTGTGGAGGGGGCTGGCCACGGCTGCGGCAGGCGGGGAGAGGAGACCATCAGCCCCGGGGGCACCCCAAGACCAGCTCCTGCACCACACCAACCCAGCACCCACCAGCACCCCGACCCCAGCCCTGCCCTGCGAGCCAAGGGCAATGCTCCTCACCCTCCCGCTGTGATTCACCCTCGGCTTTCGCAATGGTGGTGGGGTTGTTGGGTTTATAAATTATTTTTTTAAGCCCAGCAAAGGCCAGCTTTACTGGGCCACTGCGTGCTGCCAGCTTTTCCAATGGGATGTCGCAGTGGTTTTGGGCTAGCGTCAAGAGCAAAATGAATTTGGGGGATCATCCTCAGCCTCACGGCACCCTTCAACACGTTGGGGAGGCAGCTGTTTACAAAAACAGCGATAAATCTTGCAAAATGAGCAAACTGGGGATGCCAGCGCTCAGCCCCGCACAGCAGCCGGTTAGCCACGCCGTGACTCCCGGCAACGATTGAGCAACCCCAGTTTTGGGTGGGTTTTTTTTTTTTTTTTCATTTCCTCCCAACGACAGCATTTTCTCCTGGCTGCAAATCCCCAACTCGGCAGCGGTGGCATCACCCACCCCGTCTGCCTGGGCAGCGCGGTGGCGTGGTGCGACGCCGGTGGCTTAATTGCCACCTTGGTGTGTTGTTCAAAATGGGGCAAATGTTTATTCCCACCGGGGGCTGCACCCTCCCAGGATGCAGCTGGAGAGGTGGCGAGGAGCTGGCACAACCCGAGCCCTTCGCTCCCCTGCTTCTGCCGGCAGCTGCTCCGGAAAGTTGGGGGGCACATGCGGAGCAGCACATGGACAGCCGGACCCTGCTGCATACCCTCTTGCAGCTGGCATTTCTAAGCAAAGCACAACCCCCCCCCTCAGAGCATCTGCATCCAGTTTTTACCACCCGGCTCTGGCCGTATGATTTTACACAGCAGGAATAAAGCCAAAGGCAGAAACTGTTCCTTCCACGCCCCCTGCCCTTATCAGATTTTTCCCAAAAAGCTGTTTTTCCTGCATGCCAGATTCTGGCAACGTCTTCGGTTCATCCACGGGACATGCTGAGGCAGCGGCTTGAGATGACCGGGGCCACCCTGGCAAGTCCCCAAGGGTGGGGACTGTGGGGAGGGGGCTCCAGAGTCCCCCACCAGCCCCACCTGCTCCCAAAAGCGCTGGCGCAGCTCGGCAGGTGCCGACTGATGTTTCAGCCCCGATTACCCCATCAGGCTGACAGCAGCACCAGGACAGGAGCGAGCCCCAGGGCAGGGTGAGTCCCCCCGGTTTCCCATGGACGGCTTCCCACATACCTCTCCAGCAGCGTGATGCCGCCATCACCGCATCAGCTGAGAGATATATATTTATTTTTTTTAACGCTGGCATAGCATCAGGGCGAACAGGAATGTCAGGTCAGCGGAAGCGTTAAGGGGCAGCACCAAAAAAAAAAAAAAAAAGGCGGAGAGGGGAGGCAACAACCCACAGCTTGTTTCTGAGCTGGTCCTGCCTGACCCACGGACATGAGCGTCTCTCGCAGCCCTGTGCTGGAGACCGGACCAGTGGCATAAGGATGCTGCTGGCAACGGCATGGGGGGATTTTGCTGGTCTAAAGGACACCAGTGGTTTGGACCTGCACTTTTCTGGCTCATGGTGACTCTCAGCTCAGCACTTACTCCTCACTGTGCTCAAGCTGAAACTCAGGCAACAAGTGCTGGGCCACAAAAATAATTAATAACAATAATAACACCCATCTGCTGAGAGCAGAGGGAGCTTCCCTGGGTGGAAATCATCGCCACGGGGCAAGCAACCAGAGCAACCAGTGCCCCATGAGCTCTTCTCCACATTTCAAAGCTGTGCTGGAGCCGCCTCATGCTGATGGGCACCCAGGCAGCAGGACATCGGACAATGCCATTTTCAGCAAAGCCCTGGCACAGAGCAGGGGGCAAGGCAGGGATGCTCCTGTGCTGCCACAGTGGCCCCAGGCCAGCCAGTGCTGCCCCATCCCCAGCTGCCAGGCCCCCAGGGTGGGGTGGGCTTTGCTGAGGGGGGATCCAGCACCGAGCTCCAGATCTAGCAGGGTTGTGCTGGCATTACGTGGAGGCCCAGAGCGTGCCGGCCAAGCCAGCCGAGCCTGGCGAGCAGGTTATGACGTAAACCCCGGGGGTGGCAGCGTGGGCCCCGGTGCCCCAGTTCCCAGCTGGGCGCACACCCCTGTTACAGCAAAAACTATAAATACGCTCTCCCCAGCATGAAAATCCTTCTCGAAGGTGTGCAGTGGCCCCTGGTCCTGCAGCCCCCCCAGCCACACCGTGCCATGCAGCCAAGCCACCGCCGCAAAAACAGCCACTGGCTGCCAGGGCAGGCGTTGCCCAAAGGACGGACGTGCCGAGCACAGGTGAACTTTCCTGCTCTGCCTGTTGCTGGCTGGAGCACCTCGGCATGTGTGTCGTCCCCCCCCAACCATCAGGCCACGCATGTGCAGTCACGACTCCTCCACCGCAAAGCTGGTGCCTGGGCAGGTCACGTCGGAGGAGCCCGATAGTCCAATCCTGGGGTAACTAGGACGCAAAAGGGGTTCTTCCCTCTAAAAGGGGTTTTCTTTGCCTACAACAGAAGGGATCCGTGGCTTCCTCAGGGAAATTTCCCCTAGAATAAGTGATTTCCCCTCAAGCGAGGACCAGGGGTCGGAAACAGGCTCTTCCGAACTTGTTTCCTGGGGATGGGCGGGGGATGAGCCAGGTATCACTTTCTCACTCTTATCGGGGGGACGTACCTAGGGCACAGCAGCAAAAGCTCATCCTCAGGTAGGATTTTCTCACAGATACCCAAAGCCCTGGTGACAAGAGGTCTCCACAGGTGCTCGGGGCTGCAGCACTGCACCCCATCACCCTTCCCAGAACTCAGCAAGCCACAGGGGAAGAGGTTTCCTGCCTCCTGTACCTCCAATGAGGCCCCTAAGGAAAGGGGCAGCGTCAGGTGGCACCGTGGTCACTCTGTTGTACAAGGACAACAAAGCAGTTTCCCCCCCAAACAGCACGTACGCAGCCAGGTCCCAATGCCAAGGGCAGCAGACAAAGCAGCCCTCTCCCCCCTCGCTGCCAAGATGCCTGTGCTGGTTTTGGCTGGCCTCCCTCCTTCCGTACCCCAAGCAATACACCGACTCTGTCCGAATTCCCTGCTGTCCGGAGAAGGGAGGGAGCAAACCACTTTTTGCCCTGAGATCATCTTTAAGGGCAGAAGTTGCAACGCTCACAGCCAGGTGGGCAAGAGGTAAAGCAGCCGGTGGTGCCACCCGCCCCAGCTCTCCTCTGGCATAATTCCAAAACCATGGAAGGACGAGGAAGCACGCTATGGAGCTTAAACACTATAGCTGGGAATAGTTTTGGGGTTCAGAGGGGTTTTCTGGGCTCTCCGAGTCCTGCCCCCAGGCCTGGCCTTACCTTGGTAGGAGCCCAGGCACACAGAAAAGATCAGCACCCAGCCACTCCATTTGCTCTCCATGCTGTTCCTAAGATAGTCCTCAGTGGCTGGTTCCTCTCCTGTGCTGCTCCCAGACTGAGGAATCGTGGATGGGTTGGGAGAAGCAGTGAGAACCCACACCTACGCAGGGCAATTACCACACCCCTCTCCTTACGCCTTGATTATAAAAATCATCACACCAGCCTGCAAGTGGAGGGAGGAACCAGAGCCAGGCAGGTATTCCCGGGAAGTTAAAACCAGCCCAGAACCTGCTGCTCAGCGCTAACCTCACCACTCTTGGCTGCAAAGGGTGGGCACCACGGGGGAACGCTGTCCTAGCGCCATGTGATGTAGCGATTTTCTGTGCTCTTCACTGAATAGAGCATCATCCCTTACAAAAAAGGTCAGCAGTGCAGGTATTAAAAAAATCAGTAAATTTAAGACAAGTGAATTAATGGTGTTCTTAGAGGCAGCCAAGTAGTTTGCTTAAAGCATTTAAAAGACATTTATCTTACCCAAAATAAAAGCAAGGAATGAAGACAAAAGGAAAGCCACATTAAATGCAAGTCAGCACTGAAGCCTCATAGCAGGCAGCTTCAGCAAGAACTCCCTCCAGCCTGCGCAATGCAGAGAAATTGCAACACGGGGCTGTTGCCTCACATCAGGCATTGCATTCGTCCAGGGAAGAGAGCGGCGGCGGCAATCCCTGGCAAGCCTCTTTAACCTGCAACTGCGCTCAATATAACAAAGGCTTGATGGGACACGCAAGTTGCAAGGCAATGGCAACTCAATGGGAACCTGAATCCTGCCATTCAGCCCCAGATTCCCAGTGACACTTTGGGACATGCCTTCTCCTGGCTCCGCAGCAAAGGGGAAGCTAACAAGACCTTTTGGCAACTAGCGCACAAGACGGAAATGAAACACACAAACTTACCAGTTCACAGAAGTTTTTATTGTTCATTAAGGAAGCTTTTGTGCAAAAATCAAGACAATGTTCTTTAGAAAGCAACTGCACGTGTCCCCCCAGCGTAACTCAAGCGGGTCAGGTGCCACAGGTCCACAGGAAGGGAGAAAACTAAAGAGACTCCCAGGGCTAGCACAGGATTTCCCCCAGTTCACCCTGCCCGACAGGTTGCTAGCATGAATCCTTCACTAGCAAGAACCCAAGAAAATTAAAACCTTGCCAACTTTTAAGACCAAGTGTCAATCCATCCCCATCTCCCCCCAGAAAAATTCACGTTAAGAGAACGCCATCCAGTTTAAAAGGTCAAATACCATACTACGTGCCATGGCGTAACACAACCCGTACCTCCAGGGCAGCAACGCTGAAGAGAGCCCATTTCCTATCTGGCATATCTACCCCAACTGCGATACACCGCTGGAACCACTGCACAAGCCTGCCAAGACAGAAAGCTGCAGGTATTTTGAATCTTTAGGAGAAATGATTTTTCTTTTTTTTTTTTTAAAGCCATGAGTGCTCCAGCATTCTGTACAAATGCAAACAGGAAAGACAAACCAGTATTGCTATCTGTCAACACTGCCCAGACATTTAGTACGTACACGTAGTAACAAAAAAGCTGCAGTCAAGTGGTTTTCCATTAAACTGCACGAAAATTACTTTGCTTACTGCTAAAAAGTGTTGTTACTGGAGCTCCCACCTCACCCAAGATACCACAGGAACAGTAGCAGTTGCCGGCACCTTTCTGAACAGGACTGGAATTTTCAAAGCTCCACCTCTGCCCAGCTCCTCCTTCCCAAAGGTCTCCTCAGAGCTACTTCGGTGCCTCTGTTTTGGGGGTTAACTCGATCAGAACTACACACTAAACGCTGGCAGGGGATGCAAGGTTCGTCTCAAGCAACATAAGCATGATTCTCATTCTCGAGGCCCCGACACCTCAAGGGCCTGACTTGTTTCCAGGGTAGCAGCCTGCCTTGAAAGGCTTTCATTCAGAAGTTCAGGCCATTTCAGTGGGATGCTGCAGAGGCATGAAAGGCAGGTTGTCAGGTATGCCAGCAGAGCTGCCAAACACCTACCACAGTGCTCTTACCATCTGCCATCTCCGCTTGCTACTCAGACGCATCTCCCAACAGAAAAGGGAACTCTGGAAAAAAAATTTATACTTTGAACTACTCAAAAGGGCAAGTGTCAGTGAGAACGGGTGGCAGCAATGGAAACTGCCCATGAGCCTCACAGTGCCTTTGAAGTTTTAGACAACTGAAATATGCTATGAGAGAAAAACAGATCGAGGAACAAACAATAAAAAACATTTTTCCATGCGTTCTGCCCTCTGTGCTGAACTCACTTTGACATATGCACAGCCCCTGCTGACTTTTTCCCCCCCCTCCATCTTCTACCAACCCAGCTCGCTCCACCTCCTTGGCACCCGCCTGGCTGCATGTAGGAAGCTGCAAGACTAAGCAGAATTGAGCAACTAGGATAAGAAAAAATGGAGCCATTCCTTAAGTACGTCAGCATGCTTCAAAAGACTGAAATCCCACTGTACAGGGCTTGACAGTAGAACACCCAAGCTTAGACCAAGTAGTCCAAGGAAATAAAAAGGACATGATCAAAGGTTGAGGGAGGGTTTCCTTAGCTATAACAACACCGAGAGCCGTAAGTGTAGTCACTCAAATGCAAAAGCGTGGTCACTCAAATGCAAATCCATCTTTTTAGGTACCAGTTACTTTGAAAGTTAGCTGGGCACACAAAGTCCCCTCCTCTGCATCCGTAGGGCTTTGAAAATTCCAGCCGAAGGGATTCCCAGATTCAACATTGTCCCTTAGAGTTCTCCCACGGTTACACAGAAAATTAATATTCCAGCCAGATGTTAAAAATGCAAAGCATGTCATCTTCCCAATGCTGGCTACAGAAGGACATTTGAAAGTTTAGTCGCTATCTTGTTCTTTTTTTAAATTAAAAGATAATGGTCTTGTCTCATTTCACCTTCTCTGCCATTCTTCCCAGCACCTAAAAACCACTTCAGCCTACCAATTAAAAATCTACAACACACTGACTATTTTTAGGAGCATAATGAGTTAAACTGTACAATCAGAAATATCTTTGTTAAGTCAACAATGAAGATCTGATCCTTCAACAGCAGCACTGCTACAGAAGAGTTACAATAAAGGATCCTGAAGGTCAAATTGTTAACGAGGCAGAGAGGAGGGACATTTGAGATACAGCTCTCCGCCAACCTCGGCCCGCATTTTTAAGAGCCATGGCAAACTTTCAGAACTGGAAATTCTTCTTCTAGTTCCACACATGACGTTTGCAGTGGTCAACAGCCTAAAAGGAAAGAAATAGTGTATGTCAGTGGAAAAAAAGCCTGTTTGCAAACAAGCGTGCATCTACACATACAATTCAATGCCTTATTCTGAGGCAAGATCTTGGGAGGAAATCTGTTTTTCTTAAAATAAGTGATTTCAGAGAGCACTAGAATAAATAAGATCCTCGTCCCCACCCAGAAGCTTCAGGAAAGAATGCTGATGATCCTTAGCCATTAAGACCTGGCAAAGAAAGCATCAGCCCACAGCAATACTGGAAGCCAACTGTTTAGAGCCCAATGAAAGGTCGTGACATGGTCTGTTGGCTGTGCAAACACAGACTAAATATAAAGCGCACATTGTATCTTACTATAAATTCCGAAATGCTAGCAGACGGGTGGGGATAGGAATGAAAGGGAGAGGAAACAGTCTGCTTTAAGAAAGCTAAGGGCTATGGAAGACCCTCTAACCAAACTCAACCACATCTAGCTAGTACCCTTTTGCTTCCTGAAATTGGAACTCATCAACTTGAAAGCGTGGTATAGAAGCTGGAAAAATTGTTGATAAGGACCTATCAAAGACCAATAGGAAACATGAGGCAGAATCCTACTTTACGTACGTTGCACTGAGCAGCAGTCTCCATGTTCTTACACCAGTAACCTGGACCCCAGACACAAGCATCATCCCCCAGGAGAGGCTGTTTAGCGGATCCACAGACTCCGAGTTTCTGTGAAAAGAATAGCAGCAGAGTCAGCATCTTTCTATTTGCACCAGGAGACCTCAACTCCAGCCTTAAGTCTGAGCTTCCACCTGACTGAGTGTGGAAGCAACACTGAGGAAGCTCCCGCAGTACCATGCCCAACTGACAATGGCAGTCACACTTGCAGCTGAATGAGTAGATGTGAAGGAGTAATCTGACATGAGGAAGAACTAAGTTACCGCAGCTGCTTCTTCATATTAAGTTTTGAGAAACAGAGCTTCTAGAAAGGGACCTTTCTTAAGAAATATCATTTCACTTCCTCTCATCGCATTCAGGGCACACCACACCTTGCTAGTGAACCTCAACAGTGGATAACCACTCGCAGCTCTGCTCTTCTATCCTTCCTTGCTCAAGGCTGGCAGTCAGACAGCTGTCCACTCAGTAAGCCCAAGGCCTTGCACAACCGCATTTGCTCCAAGCATTCAGCGTGCTGATTTTTATTCCAGCAGAGTTTCTGCACGCTAGACACTCAAAGGCATACAGAAGAGTACGCAGGACTGTACCAGAGCCCGTACTCAACAGAGCTGAACTCAATACTCACAGTGCAAACAAAAGTGGGATCCATCATCTCTGCCAAGAGTTGCACAACCACGGGTTCATACTGTTCCACAAACTGAACACACTATAACAAAACACAGGTTGAGAGATTCTCCAGTTAAAGCCTTAGAAAGAAGAGGAAGATATGGTCTTCAGCAAGCAGGCCTGTACACTACTCCAAACACCCCAACAATACACTCCAAACTGATAAACCAGAGGCTTGAGGTCTGCAGATCAAAAAGGACTCAGCACCACACTAATCACAAAACTAGATCATTTTTTGTTAGGTCATACCTGCCTGCAGCTGCCTGCAGACAGGTTATGATAAGAAAGGGGTCAAAAGGAAAAGGACCAAGCAGGACAGGCTTTGGGAAAAGCACCAAGCGGGACAGGCTTTGATTTGCAAAGCTTAGTCTCTAATTGTGGAGATCACTGCTGTCTAAAGAGGAAAACACACTGAACAAGCTGGAGACAAACATCCTGAACAGGATGGCAGCAATACAGTAATGACTCTTAAGCGCTTTTAGCCCAAGTAGTTACTATTCACTTCAGACCAGGCAGCAGCACGAATGCTTCCCATCGATAACAGTCAGCCCTCTAGTGGAGAGGCCGTCTCCAAAGCACAGAAAGATGTTGGCATTCTCAGCAGAGACTAACGGCACCAATTAATAAGCAAACCACAGCTATTAAGCAGCCTCACAGCAGTTAGCAGGAATAGCTGCTTCACAGCTGCTTTATAGTGTATGCCTAGTGAACTTTTAAGCAGTCGCCACTTGCTGACACTCAGCAGCCACCTAATAAGATTTCCAGGTAAATCTTGATAGCAGTGGCCTAACAGGTGTTGCTTTTTGCTGTCTCACTGGAATTATGCCAGCCTACTTCCAATTACTTTGTTAATCCCCTGAACAGGATCAGTGTTGGGGGGGGGGGGGGGGNCCCACTGTTCTCAGAGGATTTCCAGGCAAACCTTTCCTGACTGCAAATTAGTACAA
Organism: Fregata magnificens; assembly: GCA_013389945.1. Lineage (NCBI taxonomy): Eukaryota > Metazoa > Chordata > Aves > Suliformes > Fregatidae > Fregata > Fregata magnificens. Next base: position 588,761 of record WAAD01024644.1, read on the forward strand.
CAATCCAGCCAGTCAATTCAGGCCCTTAAAAGTCTCCATCTATTCAAAGGACTGCCAACCCCCAAGGATGGGGAGTGCAACAACCTAATCCCCCTGCACCCCGAACTCCTTCCAGCCTCTAGCAGAGGGAGAGATTCCTTCAATTCTGACCTGCATTACACTGACTACTCTTATGAAAACCACCATGAGATGCTGCTCACTAGTTTTTCCGAATACTCCGTGAGATGTTTCATCCTTCTGTTCATCTCTATCTGCCTTGTTCTGACTGGAAGGCAGGCTGCCACACAGCAAGGCCTGTGCGGTCATTTGACTGCCTCAGATCAAGCCTGCTCCTTCTTTTTTGCTCTACTGCACGTGAGAAGCTGCTATGCTTTGGTATTAACTAGTAAAGGGAAAAAACTAGGAAGGATCAGGTTGCTGAACACAAGCCAGTCCCAGCTGCACCTGTGGACACTTTGTCTCCAGCCAGAGACCAAGGCAGTCAGCCAAACACAGAGACCTCTACTATGAGTACCTGGACTTTTATAGCAGAAGTAGGTACACTTGAGAGATGGACCTAAAATTAGCATGCAGACAGAATATCAGGTGAAACACTCAGAAAATGAGGTAAGCATAATTGTCACTGCAGGACCCATGTAAACCCAGCAAATCAACAAGGACAGTTCCCAACCATCAACAAGACCATTGCTTTTTAGACTGCCTCCTGGACAAGCGCTTTACCTGATCACTGACAGACTCTGGCAGGAAGTGACAAACTTTTTCCAGTAAAGCCTCAATTTCAGCTGTCGTGGCATTCTTCTCTAGTTCTTTGTCTGCATAAGCTACCACCATCTTGCAGATATCACAGAAGCCACCTGCAGGTTTCACTAAAATTGAGAAGGGAGAAGAAAAAAACCACACCCAAAAAACAAACATCAGTGCTCAGGTAGTTCCCCCAAATAGAAGAAAGGAGGCACCATCAGCAAAGTACTAAAGCATGTACCCTTAAAACAGATATAATCATAGGTGAACTAGCTCATTTTGCAACACCGACTCCTCATTACCAACCTGGCTGCTGCAGAGGCTTGCTGGCTGCACAGCATTTCAGCATAACACACACTGCTTCCGGATTTGTTGCTTCCAAGAGCATGTCAATCAAAGCCTGGCCGTAGACTTCTATGAAGTCCTTACACTGGTCTTTGACACTCGCTGGGAACAGGTAGCAGATGACCTCCATTTCATGTACAATCTCCTCCTGAAGCACAATGAAGGATGCATGGCAAATGACTAACAGAAAGCTGACTCAATTCATAAGTACCTGTTTTCTTACTCCATCCCACCCAGGATGGAAATCTTGCTCTCATGAAAACAGGCAATAAAACTAACTTTCCTTCCCGCTCCAATACAGCCCCATTTTAGCCAAAGCCTAGGAAGAGGTACCATTTCCACCGTTTACACACCTCTGTCTTGTTGCTCTCCAAGAGGCCAGTCACTTCCTTCACCATAGTCTCGCATATTTCACACACAGAAAAAGTTTTCTCTTGAACTGAGGCTTTCTGAGTACACAGAAGAAACATACAAAACAATAAAATAGCACTTGGCTGCATCTGACAGGGACAATTCATAAAAGATCAGTCTAACAGCATTCACATTCAGGTGCAGCACACATTTACCTAGCTGGCCAGTTTGAGCTGAATTCAAATGGTCACACAGAACCCAAAACCAGCCTAGAAGGTCTCAGTAAAAAGCCTTTCTGAATGAACAGTCATTTTGTACAACTAATTAAGACTACAATCCCCAGGCTCTATAAGGAGGGGAGCTGAATCTAGTAGACACAGAGACATAAGCAGCCCCACAGCGACTGGAGTCAAGGGAAATATGAAGTGTTTTCTAAATACATTAATTGAGGATGAAATCTACTAGAATTGAGAGGACCCTCCTGTCTGCAAAAGAAACCTAGAAATTGAGGGACTTGAGGGAAATTGTTTGGAGCCTGTTAATCAGAAGTTAACTGTCCTCAAAAGAGACCTTCCTTTCCAAAAAAAACCTCAGCCCATGACTCACCCAAAGGCCATGGAAAGCCAAGGTGCTTCTCCAAACTCCAAGCTTCAGCATTCTGACTCTGATCACCCAACTGCACATGCAGAGTACTGTCCCATTTTTAAAAGGGATCGAAGCATAACTCCAAAGGTAGAGCAAAACCCAAATTCAGCAATTTGCCCTCTAACATTTGAGGTGTCATTTAGAGTGGCTGCTATACTCTACTGCTGGAACAAGAGTTCCCATTTCAGTCCTGAAGTGTTACCTTATAGCTTCGGTTTTGCATAGGCTATTCTAACAAATCAGTCAGACTCCTTCACAGATGAGCATCAGAAACAAGAAGAGGCCAGTAATTGATATGCAGGGAGACTTGAACTATTCTATGCATAAAAGCGCATATTTTTCTGTTTCACCTAGTTCATTACACTAAAGCAAAAAGGAAGGCAAAGCTGTTGAGTACAAAAGGACCATCGTACCTCTAGAGTTTCCATTTTCACTTCGTGAACCACTTGAGCTGGCACCAGAGTCTGAAGGGGAACAGATTTCACGGAAGGACAGAACCCAACCATGGCACAAATGTCCTTTGGTTGCTGGAAAGAGACGTACAAGCAATTTTTAAAAGTCTAGGAGACTCTGCCCTTTCTATGGAGCCTGTGAGTGGGCACAGAGAACAAAGTTTTAAAAGGCTCCAACACAACTAGAAGTTTCATGACTACTTCTACTTCAAGTATTGCCAAAGCATTTGATATGGTTATAGGCAGGACAACTACCAGATGAAATGTAGCAGTTCCTTTAAAAGAGGAAGAGGTTAGGCCACATCCATTTAAAAACCCCATTTACCATTTACCATGACCCTTCAAAGGAGTTGACTTAAGAGCTACCAACACCAAAACAGGCCACCAGCATTAGACCTGCATCCGAAGCTGCTCCCATGAAAGCTTTAAGTAATCACAGAAGAGGCTAATTATCCTGACTTCAGAGTTCACCCAAAAGCTGAAAGAAATGCCTAGAAGAAAGGACTCCTTTTCTCATCCACAAACTACCTTCTTTAAAGCATCCAGTAACATCACATTTTGCAAACAGAAACACATTCCCGCATTACTGAACACAGCCTATAAGAAACAAAAGTTAACCATGTTAAAACCTAAGCCTAACCCTTTTTACAAGTATCTGCAGTAACTGTATTTCAAGTGTTCTTTTCACAGTAAGAGGGAAAACAGCAAACGGAAACAAAGCCTTTAAAAAGGCTTTCTAAGTCTTTGTCAAAGGTTTTCCAAATATACATTACTAAATGCAAAAATAAATGCCAGACATGAGGCAAACTGCTCTAAGGAGGCCACATTATACCCTCACAAAGGGAGAAAGGCTGTACGGAGTAAGACACAAAACTTGAATTTTCCCACCTAAAATCTACTTAAGCTAAAAAAAAAAAAGTTACCTTTGGTCCTATGGGTAATTAGAAGATCATACCCCACCCTGTCACCAGGGCATCAAGCTTCTTACAGCAGAGGCTTATACAACAGTTAATACATCATGCCAAAACCTCATGCACAGGCAAAAGCAGTATCTCAAAGATACAGTGCTGCTTCAGACTATTCCAGGCAGTACCTTTAAGTCAAGCCCTTTGGTCCATGCATTGTAAGAAGCATTTCCAGCTGTTAATGTTACAGCAACACCCACATACACACAACATGTTCTCTCACAGAGAAATGACAGACACAAGGTCTCCCAGGACTGGTTAAATTAAAAGTTCAAATAGCTCTATGAAGCAGGAGCCTAAAGGCTTCCCGCATCTTTTTTTCAATTCATATACTCCAAACATCTATACCATTGTCCTAGATTTAAAGGTTAACCAAGAAAAGACCTGGGGACAGCTTCACTCAAGCCCTTTTGAGCCCAGACTTTAAACCAGAAGCTGACAGGAGCCACCAGCATGCTTTTTCCACACCTATCCTTCTTGTGAGCGTATTTTCTGCTCTACTGGCCAAAGCATAATCGAGCTGAAATCTTAGTAGCACCAACTGGTATCTGGAGCTGGAAGTAGGACTGATCCACTGGAGGAAGTCTATAGTCTTTCACTGTTTTAATCACATAAATATCCCTTGTATCTGTCAACACTGAGTACAATCACACCATGTACACAGCTAATAGAGCAAGAAGTGAACTACAAGCCCTTTAAGAGCAAAAAGTGAACTACAAGCAGACTATCACCACAGGCAAGTTGCTCACCTACCTGATCCTTCTGTTGACAGGGGAGATTGGAGACAAAGGAAGAAAGGAGAAATTAAAGATAACAGTTAAGAGAAAAAAAAAAAAATGTCAAGTACTTGGAACTGCATATACTCTTTCCATGAAGATGATGGAATATGACATGGTCCCCACCCCAAAGATCCTTAGCATTGCTACCGCAACTCACATTTAATTGCACAGTGCTAACCAGCATTATTCATTTGAAGTTATTAGAGCATCCTGGCCAAGACTACCTCCAAAGAGTATGAACAACACTCAGCCGGATGTGAGGTGTGGTCATATTCCAATTTCAGGTATTAA